>SKCR01044094.1:0-216126 GCA_019454045.1 Zanthoxylum bungeanum
TTGGATTGACCCGATTGTGACTCCATATGCTCGAAGCGTATGAGACACCAATACAAGTACATTTTAAATGTACAATTTCCCAGAGAGTGTTAACAACTCCAAATCTAACCCAGTAGATCTTTATTCCTTGAATAAAGGTTGTTACTCCCCAGAATTCTACGGAGAATTTCTATTGAAAGAATATCCATGAAAGCCAAGCTTTCACCAATTGTTTTATGGGAATTTCATTGTCAGTGCCCTCTCCCACTAACCTCCTTATATACACAAGAATTATTTCGTTTTGAGTCAAATCATAAATCATTATGATTATTTCAAAACGACAGTTCCAAGAACCTTATGCTTGCTTCAATCCAAACATGGATCGAATAACCCGCAAACCTTGTTTGTTGGTTATACAAAATCGTCAGGATGTTCTAATCATCCTCCAAAAGGTTTCCTTTTCAGGAAATCGATTTTGATCTGTAACTGACACATTTCATAAATGAAATATGCAGTTATCAACAAGCATCTTCAAAATGGATTTACCATGGCAACAGGTAAAAGGTTGAACCGTTATTAATACAATGTTGATAACGATACCTTTCCATCAAAAGCCCAGCTTTGTACGTTGGTATGTTGCCTTCCATGTATGTCTTCCTTGAAGACGTTTAATGTACCAATAGGCACAATGCCTTGTGGTACAACAACTAGTATCCAAAATAGTTGTTATACATGGAATCCATTTTGGACTATGGCACTTTGCCAAAACAGGGAGTTGATACCTTGTATCATTTCCTCGTACGTAGTCGGTTGGTTTCCTCAATAAGATTGACATCTTTATGAGGTTAGATCAGAAACCCATACCCTAGGTTGTTTTCTGACTCTATCCGATCTACCCTGTTCTTGTGTATTCGAAGATTAATGGTATAGATTCATCATAGATGAACTATTTGTGTTCTATTAAGGACTTTGTGCCTTGAATAGTATTACTCCGATTTTCATCGAGTATCACTATCCTCCCACTGACCACTGCATATCGGTATTCCTCTCAGGAAAACCGCATGGTGAGCAACAATCATATTGTTCTCATGTGAGATTTACAAGTACTATACTTAAGGTTTCCCTTAGGATAACCTATATTGGCACTTATCCAATTTGGGTCTTTTAGTTTGGTATCATCCAAACGTTATGCCTGGCATACCCAAATTATCAGGAATGTGAAACCCCGTTTCTTTCCGGTTCATACCCTATATGATATCTGTCAAACAGATTTATATGAACCTTATTCTAAATAAGTTTTGCACTGTTAATATATATCCTGTTTGAAGGAAATCATAGCTCAGAGCGACTCGTGATAAACCTTATCATGTCCAACAAAATTCGGTTTTAGTTCGGACACACCGTCTAACTGACGTGTCTCGAGGAGAGTCCTCATATGAAAGAATATTGTACTCTTTCATTTATGTATGAAACTTAATGCTTAAGTATTTTCATTACGGTCTTACCGCGATGGTATAATACTATAGCCGATCTGTTTGTATACTTCGTGTCGAAACTCAAAGTTTCGGATTTGTGTTCCTCAAAAAACACATAACCATAACGTGATGCCACATCCGTTAAGGTCACGAAATATTCATGTTCACATCTATCCAAGCTAGATATGGGCCCACTTATTTCACCATGAATAGGGCTTACAGATCGGTGGCCTTACACTATTACCTAGTAAATAGTATTTTAGGTACTTTACCTAATGTAAACTAGAATCGTAGACCTTATTTGAATAGTCAAATCAGTCCTAGTACCCACTCTTCAAAAGTGTGGATATACGAGTCTCGTTAAATTGTGTCATAGACAACAATGCCACAATAAGTCTCTATTGATCAAATCAATTTGAGCTATTTATTTGTCATTTATATGTTTGAGATTTTATTATATTCAAAATATAAATTCTGTTATTTACATCTAATGTATTTATCTCAGTATCATCTTTATATAAAACACTTTAGTGTTTTAGAATATAAAGGTTCACCCGCAGTGGGTTAAACACCTGATAAGAGATAATGTTTCTAGTCAAACTAGTTACATTATAACAGTTCCTAATTTAAGTACACACCCAAAGGGTAGTTCCTAAACTTAGGTATCTACGGTCGAAACAGCGACTTTCGTCCCGTTTCCGATTCGCAGAGAAATCTCAGCTTGAAGTCAGTATCCTGCTCAAAGCAGATTCTGAATATCAATACATATATTTTATGTTCCACACTAAGTATTTAAAATCTAATTTCAATACTAGTAGTGAACATAACTTAGACAAATATATTTAAAGTCAGAGCCTCGCCCTTTCTTTAATTCCTTCGTGTCTTCCATATCCAAATGGCAGTCACTTTGGTATATGTCAATTATCCTTTTCAATATTTTAGGAACCTTAGGCCAAGCCTTGGGTTTTAGAATATCGAAACGATGTGCACCTCGTGCTACATCCCAATTGCAAACTTTGACTTTATCTCCTCTAGAATAGTCAATTAATTCTCAAGAATTATAAATTGCAATTTTAATACTTCTTAAATCAAAAAATAGATTTATGACAAGTATATTAAATTAAGCATTAAAGTCATCATCACATAAATCTTCCAAAGATTTTATGCTCTACTTATATTGCTTAATTTTGGGCTTAAGGTATAATGAGTTATTTTATCAAATAAAAACCTATTATTTATTCCCATTTGAAAATTAAATCATTTAAAATATTTTAATCCCAGATTATATTTTAAATATCCAACTTTTCAATTTCTTATCTTGATTACAATAGTCCAACTATTTAACCAACGATTAGTGGTACTATATATATTATAATGATTATAATAGTCCAACTATATAATCAAATATAATCCAAATTATTAACCTCAATTACATTGATTACTATAATCCAATTATAAAATCAATTGTAAACTGAAATTAATTAATTCAAATATATTGATTAATATAATCCAATTATATATAATCAAGTATAATACAGTCCAACTGTTTATTAAAACAACAATTTAAATATTAGTCTAACTAACATTGAATCTAATGACGAAATAATTTAAATGAGCGCGTTTAGCGAGATTCGAACGAATGTTGCAAATTCAATACTTGCCTCCCACTATTTTTCGTCGAGCCTCTAACCCTCTGTGGAGTACTTGGGAAACCGCGTTTCCTAGTGGGCTAGGATCCCGTTAAATAACACACAACCTTGACTTTGGCCAATAAAAGCTGTATGTTATTTAACTTAGGTAGATCTCTATGATCAATTGGATCTCATCCAATTCCTAGATCCGGTTAGGTGGACATCCAAGTCCGAAACATATGTATAATGTCAATGTATCCATTACATTTTCCTAACCCTATCCTCCGGATCATCTAGGCCTTGGCTTTGGCCAAAAACAAACCTAATGATTCCAGTTAAGCGGGACCCATTGACGAGGAAAGTTTCATAATCAATGTCATTGGACAAAAAGTGATCTTGACTTTGGCCAATAAAATCACGATTTGGACAAGACACCGATATGCAACAAAACTCTCATGATTCAAGTACATCCTTGATTGACAAAGGCCTTGACTTTGGCCAATAAAAACCAAAGCCAACTTCGGATCTTGAACAAGAATCATTCAATGGAAGGATATTTGCTTAATATAAAACGAGGGTTTTTCGCGTGCAAATTGGCTATCAATTTAATTATCTTTGTTAAGGTCTCATCATCATACACCCTTAAACATGCATTCTAAATACATAATAAAGCGTATATGAAAATAAATAATAATGATATGCGGATGGATACTTTACACATTGATCCTAGATCAAATCTCTCCCTTCTCACTCAAGCTAGCACTAGTATTACTTCTACCCGTTACACTACACTTCTAAAGAAACCTCATATACATAGAGGGGAATAGGTGAGAAGAGAATACAAAGAAATAGGAGATAAGGCTGGACACGCAGGTCCAATTAATAAATCAAATTTATTACAATTTCCAAAATCGCCCCACCCGGCTAATATCCATCCGATATACATTATTCAAACATCACAACCATGTATTCATACAAGCATGTTATCAATCAATCTAATCAAATTAATTAATCTTGATATTAGTGATCATCCAATGTTCAAACAAAGATTTGATTTTGTTCGAGTCAAACTCGTATTGCGAACACGTACTCAAAGTACGATTTCTACTAATTAAATTAAATTACATGATTAAATCCAATTTAATACGTATTTAATTCTAATTCATTATTTAATTCCAAATTAAATATTACACTTTATAAAATAAACCTTTACGACTTAAATTCCAAATTTAATCGTTACGGGTCTCAAAGCTTGATTAATATCCAATATTAATTTAATTAAAGTCCAATGGGCTTTTAATTAATTTCTTGAGGCGTGGACTTTTGGTCAACTCGGGTCAAACCCGCAACCAAAGTCCAATCCGGGAGTTACCCCATAAGCCTTTAAATTAATTTTGGCCCATTAGGCCCAATTAAATAATTAAGGTCCATTAAGTCATAATTGGACCTTTTGATTCGGTTTTGGGCCTAATTGGATCCAACCAATTTTGCCTAAACCCAACTTTGTTACAACAACAGCTCAAAAGCCCAATTACAACCTAACAAGCCCAATTTCCAAAATCAAGCCCAAATTAATTAACTTATAAAATTCCAAATTTCACAATTAATTAACCTAAGTGTAATACACAATCAATTACCCAATTAACATTTCTAAAACATCAATTAGCCTAACTAATCATGCACTTTAACAACCAAATAGTGTCCAACACAATTCAATTAAAATCAAACCCAATTTACATGCTTTCAAGTCTCGGCAATTAGGGGTTTTTCAATTCGATTCGGTTTCAATCCAATTGAATGCACAATCATCATTTCCCAAATCAGTTTAACTCATCCAATGAATCAAACAACAAAAATCACCATGAATTTCATGCCTTTGATTTTCTGCCAACCCACTAATTTTGGGCAAAATGTTCCAAATCAAAATTCAGTCCAATTAAACTTCAATACAACATTACCCAATTGTTTTAAGTCACCCAATGATCAAAAAACAAAATAATGCCAAGCCAATTTAGGGTTCATATTTTCGGTCCAAGCTTCAATTTTGGGGAAAATTGGATCCAACCAAATTTCTTGAAATTGATCATGCACAATCTCAATTAAACATCATCCAAGCATGCTTAAACAATCAATTTAACCAAAACAAGTCAAAATCGATTTCGCCCAATTTAAAGTTTTGGCCAACATTAAGCAAATTGGGGAAAATCAATCCAATTAATTTTTCATCAAAATGATTACATATAACTCAAATTAAATCATATACAAGCATTCTTAAACAAACAATTTGTTAAAATCATGCTTAAATCAAAAAGCCCCAAATTTGCTCAAGAACCCTAATTCGTTTTTATGCAACCAATAGCTCTGATACCATTGTAAGAGTTCAATTCGTAAATCCCAAGATCAAAAAATCATGCACAAAAACCGCATATGAACACATCAAAGGAGGTGCGGAATATACTCACATTGATGGGTTTGATGCTAGGAAGAACACAAGCTGCGTTTTCATCCTCCATTGAGCTCGGCAGTAGCTTTCCTTGACAGTGGGCTGCTCGGTTTGGACTGGTTTGGACTCCACCATTTTCGGCCATGCATGGACTCCATTGAAGCTCCAAGCTTCAAGCTTTCCAAGCTCAAAGAATCACTTCCCTATCACCTATGTATGCCTCAAGGTGTGCTAGCAATAGTTCATCTTCCATTTTGCTTCTCAAATTTTCGGTGAAAACCAGAGAAAAAATGAAGAAGAATCGGCAGTGATGCCGTGAAGAAGAGAGGAAAAAATGAGAGGGAAAAGAGAAACCGTGTACTGCATGTTGGAGAGAGAGAGGACCGAATAATGATAGTAAAAAGGGAAAAGAAAAAGTAATATATATTATTCATTTATTTTCAAAAATAAATAAAACATATATATATATATTCCAAACCTTTTCATATTCCATCTCCTTTACTTTTTACTTTAAGTCACATCACATCACTTTAATAAAGTGACATGTTGTCAAGTCACATCACTCAAAGTGACAATTGATTTGACGCATGATGTGACAAACGATTTGACGCTTGATGTGACTCGCGTGCCGCGCTCGAATTCGAAATGCGAATGCGCTCGCAATCACTCTCGGGCTCGGGTTCGCTAATTCCAAATTAACGAATTTACCGTCGCGTCGTAATTAAATGATTACGCCTAGCGAAATCACTATTCACGTCGCTAACGAATTAATTCTAAATTAATTCGTTCGCCCGAATTAAAATCTAATTTTAATTCCGCGTCAAAATCCAATTTCGATTAATATATCGAATATATTAATTTATCGATTAATTCCAATTAATCGTTCTCTCTCTTTAATTAATATTTTATCCCAGATAAAATATCTCCGCATAATCCCAGATTAATTTTCTCTCTCATCGAATTAATCCCAGATTAATTCTATCTCTCTCTTCTAATTAATCCCAGATTAATCAAAGTGCGAGTCATACGTCATCGGTGAATCTTCAGGAACCGACCCATGAGATCTCCGGATATGTTGGCAGTAATACGATCGTCGGACTGTCCGAACACGTAAGTACCTCGTACTACGTTTTATCGATTTACAAGACAATGTTGTCTTCTAGCAAAGCGCAATGCCTACCCAATTCTCCAGAAATATTCTTACAGGAATATATAGATCTGTATCAAGCGTAGTATACCGTAGTATTGTGTATATTGGCCCAGTATCGGATAGTCACGTGCTAGGGCTGGGGCTGGATAAGTGTCTGCCCCGTCCGAAGCACATGTCGGATGTCTGGTAACATAGTCTCTATAATCGGATATACATGACCTGGTCACAATATCCCGATTGGTTGCGCAACACTCAAGAGCACTAGTACCGTATCCTGCATGACATCAACTCCAATATGACTGAAGTGACACTTCCGTCTTGACATCACACCCAATACTCTACGACTCTCTGATAAACCCAGAAGTGGTGTACTCAGAACCTGTTAAAAGTCCCCTACCACCAAAACCAAAGTTTATCGATTATCGTAAGTATTAGCGATGCAAGTCTCAGGTTAAGACTATACACACCTACCTTGATTTCGGCCTCCCATAGACACATAGTCATAATACCAATGGGATTCCGAGGGGTCTATCCAGAGCGAAGCTGTTTCCCGTACCATCGGTGAAACACGACCTCCTATCGCACTTGCATAAGTATCCAATACTTATATATATGAGAACTATGCCGTTGTGCCCTCACAACACGCACAAGTGCAATACTAGCCTATTCCGCATTATCGATGTCCTGTCTCGATAATACTACGGCTAGGGATATTTAATGATTAATCCTTCGTGGACTGATACTGTCTCATATCATCTCAATCCAGGAACTAATCATATGGACCTCTCTTCATTTATACATATCTATGGTGATCTAATCACAAATGATGAGAGTGCAATTTCCTTGTCACATAGTTAATTTGCTACAACAACACAATGATCTGTGCAAATAGTGACGCTATGGGTCATTTTGTCCAACAAGTATCAATCCACGAAGTTTTAATCATTAAATATCCCTAGTCAGAGTATTATCGAGATTGGACATCGATAATGCGTAAAAGACTAGTATTACACTTGTACGCGTTGTGAGGGCATAACGTCATAGTTCTCATATATTTGGGTATAGGATACTCATCCAAGTGTAGTAGGAGGTTGTGTTTTATCGTTGTCACATCATTAGTCACATCAAGAGTCAAATCACATGTCACTTTGAGTGATGTGACAACTTGTCACTTGATTGATTGACGGTGGTATATGGATAAGCTTTAATGCTTGTACTTGTTTGACTTTTTGAAAATCAAATATTTGGTATATGTTTAATTGATTTTGGAAATTAATCAAGATATACACATTTTCCATCTCTCTCTCTTTCCTCAAGGCTCACGATTTTGGAGCCAAAACTTCATCTCTCTCACACGGTCTAAGACCAATTTCTTCTTATGTTTTCTGTCATCACCGAGAATGAAGGAGAAGAAAATAATGATTTTTGTGGCAAAAATCAAGAGTGCTAGCACACAATGGAGACATACAAAGGTGATAGGGAAACCTACTTGTGAGCATGGAATTTCATCACTAAGCTTGGAGCTTGCATGGAGGACCATTGCCGATTCTTGGAGGACACCAAACATGCTCACTGCCAAGAGCTCAATGAGGGCAGAAATGGATTTTTGTTCTTCACCGCATCACCTCAACCGATCGATGTAAGTATTCCGCAACTTCCTTGATGTATTCACATGTTGTTTTATGCTTGATAATCGATCCTCGGGACCGTATAATTCTCCATTAATGGTATCAGAGCGAGTAATGGCATGAAAATTGAATTTAGGGTTAAAATTGGGTAAAATGTATTTGAGCATGATTTGATGAAATTGGATGATTGAGTATGTTTAAATGTAGTTTAATTGAAGTTTGATTGGATCAATTTCATGAAAAGTTGTTTGAAACAATTTTCCCCAAAATCTTTGGCTGGCCGAGATGATATAAGCCCTAAGTCTTGGAATTTTTGATTTTTGATTCATTGGATGACTTGAAATCAATTGGGAATGTTGATTTAATGTTGAATTGGATTCAATTGGATTGGATTTGAAATTGGATAAATATACCCAAATTGCCGAGACATAAATGAGCATGAAATGGGTTTGATTTTTGACAATTTATGTTGGACACTATTTATTGTTAATGAGCATGATTAATTAGGCTAATTGGTGTTTTGGAAATATTGATTTGGGTAATTAATTATGCTATACACTTTGAGTAATTAAATTGTGAATTTGGAATTTTTATGATTTAATTATATTGGGCTTAAATTGGATTTGGGCTTGTAAAGTTGTTATTGGGCTTAAATGGACTTGGTTGTACCAATATTGGTTTAGGCTAAATTGGTTGGATCCAATTGGGCCCAAAACCATATCCATAAAGTCCAATTATGACTAATGGACCTTTAACTTTAATTGGGCCTAATGGGCCTAAATTGGTTTCTAGGCATATAAGGGTGATTCCTTAAATGGGCTTTTGTTATTGGGTTTGACCCAAGTTGACCAAAAGTCCATGCCTTAAGAAATTAATTAAAAGCCCATTGGACTTTAATTAAATTAACATTGGATGTTAATCGGGCTTTGAGACCCGTAACGGTTAGATTTAGAATATTAGTCGTAAAGGTTCGTTAATAAAGTGTATTATTTAATTTGGAATTAAATAGTGAATTAGTATTAAATGCAAATTAAATTGGATTTAATATTGTAGTTTAATTTAATTCAAGATTTCGTACTTTGAGTACTTATTCGCAAAACGAGTTGGACTCGCGCAAAATCAAATCGTTGTTTGAACATTGGATGATCATTAATATTCAGATTAATTAATTGGATTAGATTGATTGATAACATGCTTGTGTGAATACATGGTCGCGATGCATGAATAATGTATATCGGATGGATATTAGATGGGTGGGGCAATTTTGGAAATTGTTGTAATAAATTTAGAATTTATTAATTGGACCTGTGCGTCCAGCCTATTACCTCCTTTCTCATTGTATTTATCTTCTCACTTATTCCCCTAAATGTAAATGAGGTTTCTTTAGAAGTGTTATGTAACGGGTAGAAGCAATATTTGTGCTAGCGGGAGAGAGGAAATGGAGAGATTTGTTCTAGGAACAATGTGTTGAGTATCCATCCGCATATCATTATTATTTATTTATATGCGCCTTATTATGTGTTTAGAATGCATGTTTAAGGGTGTATGATGATGAGACCTTAACAAAGATAATAAATTGGTTGCCAATTTGCACGCGAAAAACCCTCACATAATATTAAGTGTTTTTCCTTCTATTGAGTGATTCTTACTCAAGATCTAAGACTGGCATTGGTTTGTTGGCCAAAGTCAAGACCTTTCTCCGTCGAGGATGTGTTTGAATCATGAAGGCTTTGTTCCTTATCGGTGTCTTTTCCAAGTTGTGATTTGTTGGCCAAAGTCAAGATCATTTCTTGTCCATCGACATTGATTACGAAGCTTTCCAAGGTCAATGGGTCACGCTTAACTGGGATCACTAAGTTTGTTGTTCCAAAGCCAAGGCTCAGTTGATTCAAAGGAAAAATGTTAGGCAATATATTGGATATATTGGCATATATAGGATATATGTTTTGGACTTGGATGTCCCCCTACTGGATCTAGGAATTGGATGGGATCCAATTGATCTTAGAGATCTACCTAGTTAATTATCATACAGTTTGTTGGCCAAAGTCAAGATTGTGTGTTATTTAACGGGATCCTAGCCTATTAGGAAACAAGGTTTCCCGAGTACTCGACAGAGGGTTAGAGGCTCGTCGAAAAATAGTGGGAGGCAAGTATTAAATTTGCAATATTCGTTTAGTTACTTGCCATACGCGCTCAATACAAATTATTTGTCATATAAATTAAATGTTAGTTGGACTAATATTTAAATAGTTGTTTTAATTTAATAGTTAGACTGTATTCAAACTATACATTTATAGTTGATTATATAATTAGATTATAGTAATCAATATATTTTAATTTAATTGATCATTTATAGTTGATTTTATAATTTGATTATAGTAATCAATATAATTGAATTTAACCTATTAAATTATAGTTGATTATATAGTTGGACTATAGTAATCATTATAATAAATAGTACCAAAATCCTTGATTAAATAGTTGGACTATTAGAATCAAGATAAATTGAAAGATTAGTGTTTAAAACATAATCCTGGGGAAAATGTATTTAAACGACTTTAATTTTCAAATTGAGAATATAATTTCAGGATAGTCCTGAAAACTAAGAAGTTACTTTATTTGATAAAATAACATCTTAGACCTAAGCCCAGAGTTAAGCAAATAGTAGAGCATGATATTTGGAATATTCATGTGATGATAACTTTAGTGCTTAATCTATTAAGCTTGCCAAATAGTCTCCTTAATTTCTTAATCAGAACTAAGGATTAGATCCTTAAAGTATGATAATGAAATTGAAGGATCTTCATACATCTATTGTAGATCTTTGAAGTACTAAATTGCAATAGTATACTCTTAGAGAGTCAATGGCTATACTCAAGGAGACAAAGCCAAAGTTTGCAATAAGGCAAGAAGCGCAAGGCGCATCTTATTTCGATATTCCGGAAGGCCAAGGCTTGGCCAAAGGCTTCTGGGTGTGGAACAGAGGCAAAGGCAAAATCATTATAATCTTCTGGGAAGACAAAGGACATATCCCAAAATATCTGCCTAAATTGTGGCAAACGGGATCGCGGAAGCGTGACTGCCGTTTGGACAAAGCAGACATGAAGGAATTGAAGACGAGCAAGGCTCTGAATTCAAATATGTTTGTCATAAATATGTTCACTACTAGTATTAAAATTGGATTTTAGATACTTAGTGTGGTATATAAATATGTGATGATGTGCAGAATCTGCTATGAGCAGGATACTGACTTCAGTTGAGATTTATCTGCGAATTGAAAACGGGACGAAAGTCGTTGTTTTAACCGTAGATACCTAAATTTAGGAACTACCCTCGGGTGTGTACTTAAATTAGGAAACTGTTAAAATGTAACTAGTTTGACTAGATACATTATCTCTATATCAGGGTTTAACCCATTGCGGGTATACCTTTATATTCTAGAACACTAAAGTGTTTTATTATATAAAGATGATATTGAGATAAACACATTAGATGTGAATAACAGTATTTATATTTTGAATATAAATAAATCTCAAACATATAACATGACAAACAAATAGCTGAAACTGATTTAATCAGTTGAAACTTATTTGTGGCATTGTTGTTTGGGACACAATTAAACAAGACTCGTATATCCATACTTTTGAAGAGAGGATACTAGGACAAATTTGATTCCATTCAAATAATGTCTACGAATCTTAGTTTATTGGGCAAAATGCCTAAAACACCTTTACTTGGTAAAAGTGCAAATGCCACCGATCTGTTAGCCCTAGTTCATAGTGAAGAAAGTGGGCCCATGTCTAGCTAGGGTAGAGGTGGATATGAATATTTCGTGACCTTTACGGATGTGGCATCGTGTCATGGTTATGTGTTTCTTTTGAAACACAAATCGGAAACTTTTAGAGTTTCGACACGAAATAGACAAACAGATCGGCTAAAGTATTAAACACCATGATTGGACCATGATGAAAATACTTAAGCAATAAGTTTCTCATATAATTGAAAGAGTATAGTATTCTTTCAATGAGGACTCCTCCTGGAACACGTCAATTTGAAGGTGTGTCCGAACGGAGAAACCAAATTTTATTGGACATGATAAGGTTAATCATGAGTCGCTCTGAGCTACCATTTCCTTCAACGGATAAGCATAAACAGTGGAGAACTTATTTTGAATAAGGTTCCATAAAAATATGTTTGACAGATTTCATATTAGATATGAATAGGAAAGAAACCGGGTTTTCTCATTCCTGAAGATTTGGGTATGCTAGGCATATGTTTGGATGATACCAAACTACAACCCAAATCGAATAAGTGCCAATTGTAGGTTATCCTAGGGATACCAAAGTATATTACTTAAGCATCTTACAAGAGAACAATGTAATTGTTGCTCACCATGCGGTTTTCCTAAGAGGAATACCTATATGCAGTGGTAAGTGGGAGGATAGTAAAACTCGATGAAAATCGGAGTAAGACTATTCCAGGCACCGATTCCTTAATGGAACACAAATAGTTCATCATGGATGAAACTATACCATAATCTCGAATACACAAGAACCATGTAAGTCAGAGAGAGTCAGAAAACAACCTGGGGTATGGGTCTCTGATCTCACCTCATAAAGATGTCAATCTTATCGAGGAATACGAACTGACTATGTATGAGGAAGTGATACAAGGTATCGACTACCTATTATGGCAAAGTGCCATGATATCCGAAATGGATTCCATGTATACCAACTATGTTTAGACACTAGTTGTTGTACCGCAAGGCATTGTGCGTATTGGTACTATATAAGTCTTTAAGGAAGACATACATGGAAGGCAACATACCAACGTACTAAGCTAGGCTTGTAGCGAAAATGTATCAATATCAACATTGTGTCGATTACGACGAAACCTTTTACCCGTTGCCATTGTTAAATCCATTTGGTTAATGCTTGCTGATGCTGCATGTTTCATTTATGAAATATAGTAGCTGAATGCCAAAACCGTTTTCCTTAACGGAAACCTTTTGGAGGATGTTTATAACATCCTGACGGTTTTGTTGTACCAAAATGAACAAACAAGGTTTGCAAGTTATTCGATCCATGGATGGATTAAAGCAAGCATTGTGTTCTTGGAATTATCATTTTGATGTAATCATAATGGTATATGATTTAATTCAAAATGAAAATGATTCTTGTGTATATAAGGAGGTTAGTGGGAGCGCACTGACAATGAATGTCCTGTATATAATGATAATATGTCATTTCTTGGAAATGAAATTCCCATAAAACAATCGGTGAAAGCTTGGCTTTCGAGAAAATTCTCCGTAGAATTCTTGGGAGAAACAACATTTATTCTAGAAATAAAGATCTAATGGGATAGATTTAAAGTTGTTGATACTCTCCGAGAACTCGTACATTGAAAAATGTACTCGACCTGGTGTCTTATACGCTTTGAGCATATGGAGTCACAATCAGGCCAATCCAAGTGACAGTCATTGGATTGATGTTAAGAACATCCTTTAGTATCTTGGAGATCTAAAGATGTTGTCTTATACTATGGAGAATGAGAACTTGAAGTGACTGGGATCACCGTTGCAAGTTTCCTAACTGATAATAATGACTATAAGTCGCAAAAGGTACTATACAGTTTGAATAACGGAACAGTGAGCTGGAAATCTTCCAAGCAAGATACTGTTACCGAATAAACAACAAATGCGGGTTATTGCTGCAACTGAGGCAGCAATAGAAGCCATTTGGGTCGATAATAATCTAATTGGATTAGAATAGTTCTCTTAGCAGCTGAGCTAGGCTACATCGTAGGCTAAAGAATTAATGGTCTCATCAACGATCCAGATATATACTTCGATATTCATCTGATTCGTTCGGATCATACATCATGGCGATGTGATGATCGAATTAATCGCATCAGATGATAGTCATGCAAATCTGCAGACGAAAGTCTTTTCTTAGTAATTTGAGCGAACCGTACATAGTTTGGGTGTAGGACACTCGAGTGACTGGCTATAGGCCAAGTGTGAGATTGTTGGACAATTATGACATATATCGTCACTATTTGTACAGATCATGGTGTTGTTGTACAAATTAACTATGTGACAAAGGAAATTGTTCTTTTATCATTTCTGATTAGATCACCAAGATGTATAAATGATGAAAGGTCCTTATGATTAGTTCTTGGATTGAGATGATATGAGACAGTATCAATCCATGAAGTTTTAATCATTAAATATCCCTAGTCAAAGTATTATCGAGATTGGACATCGATAATGCGTAAAAGACTAGTATTACACTTGTGCACGTTTTGAGGGCATAACGACATAGTTCTCATATATTTGGGTATAGGATACTCATGCAAGTGTAGTAGGAGGTTGTGTTTTACCGATGGCACGGAAAACAGCTTCGTTCTGGATAGACCCCTCGGAATTCCATTGGTAGTATGACTATGTGTCTATGGAAGTCCGAAATCAAGGTAGGTGTATTTGGTTTTAACCTGAGACTTGCACCGCTAATACTTGCGATAATCAATATACTTTGGTTTTAGGTCATCCAGGGCTTTAACAGGTTCTGTGTACGCCTCTGCTGGGTATATTGAGAATCGTAGTGTGTTGGGTGTGATGTCAAGACGGAAGAATCACTCCAGTCATAATAGAGATGATGGTCACGTAGGATACGGAACTGGTTCTCTTATGTACTGCAGTCATCGGGATAAAATGACTAGGTCATGTTTATCCGATATAGAGACTAGTTACCAGAGATCCGATATGTGCTTCGTACGGGGCAGACACAATTCCAGCCCCAGGCCTTGCACGTGACATCCGATACTGGACCGAGATACGCAATACTACGTATACTACGCCTGATATAGATCACATATTCCTGTAAGGATAATTCTGGAGAATTGGGTAGGCATGTCGCTTTGCTAGAAGCCAACCTTGTCTTGTAAATCGGTACAAATGTAGTACTAGGTACGTACGTATTCGGATAGTCCGATAACCGGATTTACTGCCAACATATTCGGGGATCTCATGGGTCGCTTCCCGAAGATTCACCGATGAGGTATGACTTGCACTTTATTAATCTGGGATTAATTAGATGAGAGAGAAATATTAATCTGTGATTAATTATAGAGATATTTTATATGGGATAAAATATTAATTAAAGAGAGAAAAATGATTAATTTGGAATTAATCGATAAAATAATATATTCGATATATTATACGAAATTTGATTTCGACGCGGAATTAAAATTAGTTTTTAATTCGGGCGAACGAGTTAATTTAAAATTAATTCGTTAGCGACGTGAATAGTGATTTCGCTAGGCATAATCATTTAATTGCGTCGCAACAGAAAATTCGTCAATTTGGAATTAGCGAACCCAAGCCCGGGATTGTTTACGAGCGCATTCGCATTTCGAATTTGAGTGCGGCACGCAAGTCACATGAAGCGTCACATCATTAGTCACATCAAGCGTCAAATCACATGTCACTTTGAGTGATGTGACAACTTGTCACTTGATTGATTGATGGTGGTATATGGATAAGCTTTAATGCTTGTACATGTTTGACTTTTTGAAAATCAAATATTTGGTATATGTTTAATTGATTTTGGAAATTAATCAAGATATACACATTTTTCATCTCTCTCTCTTTCCTCAAGGCTCACGGTTTTGGAGCCAAAACTTCATCTCTCTCACACGGTCTATGACCAATTTCTTCTTCTGTTTTCTGTCATCACCGAGAATGAAGGAAAAGCAAAGAGTGATTTTTGTGGCAAAAATCAAGAGTGCTAGCACACAATGGAGACATACAAAGGTGATAGGGAAACCTACTTGTGAGCATGGAATTTCATCACTAAGCTTGGAGCTTGCATGGAGGACCATTGCCGATTCTTGGAAGACTCCAAACATGCTCACTGCCGAGAGCTCAAGGAGGGCAGAAATGGATTTTTGTTCTTCACCACATCGCCTCAACCGATCGATGTAAGTATTCTGCAACTTCCTTGATGTATTCAGATGTTATTTTATGCTTGATAATCAATCCTCTGGACCGTAGAATTCGCCAACACTCGCAAGATTTCATGGAGAATTTTAATGAAAGCCAAGTTTTCACCGATTATTGTATGGGAATGGCATTGCTAACAAGCAATACATCATCAACGTATAGGGAAATGAATGTCAGTGCGCTCCCACTAACCTTCTTACTTACACAAGAATCATCTTCGTTTTGATCAAAACCATATACCATTATGATCTCATCAAAACGTTGGTTCCAAGAACGCAATGCTTGCTTTAATCCATAAATGGATCGATTTAACTTGTAAACCTAGTTTACATGTTTAGGCGTGACAAAACTGTCAGGATGTTATATAAAACATCCTCTAAAAGGTTTCTGTTAAGGAAAGCGGTTTTGACGTCCATCTGTCATATTTCATAATCGAAATATGCAGCAATAACAAGCATTATCCGAATGGATTTAATCATGGCAACGGGTAAAAGGTTTCTTCATAATCAACACCATGTTGATGACGATACCCTTTCGCTACAAGCCTAGCTTTGCACGTTTATATGTTGCCATCCATGTCTGTCATCACCATGAAGGCTTATTTGCTACCAATAGGCACAATGCCTTCTGGTACATCAACCAGTGTCCAAACATGGTTGGTATATATGGAATCCATGTCGGACTTTATGGAATTTTGCCATAAATGGAGTCGATACCTTATATCACTTCCTCATACGTAGCTGGTTTATTATCCTCAATAAGATTAATATCTACTTGAGGTGAGATCAGAAACTCATACCTCTGAGGTTGCTTTCTGACTCTCTCCGACGTACGCAGTTCTTGTGTATTAGAAGATTGTGGAACAGTCTCATCCCCGATGAACTATTCGTGTTCCGTGAGGGGATCTGAGCCAGGAACAGTATCACTCCGATTTTCATCGAGTTTTACTATCCTCCCACTTACCACTGCATTTAGGAATTCCTCTAAGAAAAAACCACATGGAGAGCAAAAAATATTTTGTCTTTTATGGGTTATGGAAATAACATCCTTTGGTTTCCCTATGATAACCAATTTAAAAATAGGCACTTATCCGATTTGGGTTCTAGTTTGGTACCATCCAAACGTTTAACATATGCCCAGCATACCCAAATCTTCAGGAATGAGAAACTCGGTTTCTTTCCTGTCCATATTTCATATAGAGTCTGTCCAATAGACTTTGACGGAACCTTATTCAAAATAAGTATTGGATTGTTCAATGCGTATCCTGTGAAGGAAATTATTAGCTCAATACGACTCATTATTTACCTTACCATGTCCAACAAAGTTTGGTTTCTCCGTTCGGACACACCATACAAATGAGGTGTTCCGGGATGAGTCCACTGTGAAAGAATACCATACTCTTTCAAGTAATCGAGAAACTCATTGCTCAAATATTCTTCACCACGGTCCAACCACAATGTTTTACTTTTACCGGTATGTTTTTCTACTTTGTGTCGAAACTCTTTGAATTTATCGGATGTTTCCGACTTGTGTTTCTTAAGACAGACATAACCATAACGCGATGCAACATCCGTACATGTTACGAAGTATTGTTATCCACCTCTAGCCTGGATATACATGGGCCCACATACGTCATTATGAATGAGGGCTAACAGTTTAGTGGCACGTACACCTTTACCGCTAAAAGGCGTTTTAGGCACTTTGCCTTATAAACAAGATTCACAGACGTCATATGAACTAGGATCAAATCTATCCAAGTATCCACTCTTCCAAAGAGTGGATATACGAGTATTGTTAATGCGTCCCAGACGACAATGCAACAAATAAGTCTCATTGGAATTACTAAATTTTGAGCCTTTTTGTTTGTCATGTTATATATTTGAGATTCATTTATATTCAAAATATAAAGACTATTATTAACATCTGCTGCACATAAAAAAAAATTATTTTTATATATAAAACACCTAGTGTTCCTGAATACAAAGGTACACCCGCAACAGGTTAAACAAAATACAGAGATGATGTTCCTAGTCAAACTAGGTACAAAATAACACTTACCTAATGTAATTACATGCCCCAAGGGCAGATACAAAACATAGGTCCCAACGGCCAAAACAGTGACTATCGTCCTGTTTCTGACTCAAAGGTCGATCTCTCCTGAAGCCAGTCTCCTGCTAATCTGCAGATCCTGCATATCAGTACATATATGAGTACCATATCCAAAATCAAAAATTAAAATTTTAAAACTAGAAGTAGACATGTTTATTTCAATAACAAACATACCTGAAGCCGGTGCCTTTCCCGCCTTCACTTCCTTCATATGCACCTTGTACTCACGGAATTCACGCTTCCAGTGACCCCGTTTGCCACACTGTAGGCAGACATCTTGGGATTTGTCTTTTGCCTTCCCAAAAGACTTTGATGATTTGGCCTTGCCATTTCTCTTCTTATTCTTCACACCTCCAGAAGCCTTCGGCCAAGCCTTGGCTTTCTGAGATGTCGAAGCGAAGAGCGCCTCGCGCTTCTTGCCCTTTAGAAGCTCTGGCTCTGCTTCTTTCAGCATCGACATTAACTCTTCATGAGTTTTCTCATGGTTAATCATATTATAGTTTATGATGAACTCGCCCCAGCATTCGGGTAAAGACTGTAAGATCAAATCTATAGAAGTCTCGGCCTCGAAGGTTGTGCCCAGTTGACCTAGCTGTTTAATGTCAGCAATCATCTGTGACACATAGTGCTTGAAAGATGTACCCTCTGACATACACGAGCGAAACAGCTTCTTGTGCAATTCGTGCTTCTGAGATCTAAGAATAGACCTGTGAAGATCCTTCAATTTCAACATCATACTATAAGGATCCAATCCTTTGTTGTGATGATGAAATTGAGGAGTCATTGCGGCAAGCATTACGGATTGAGCACTAAAGTTATCATCACGATGAGTCTTCCAAAGCTCATACTCTACTATTTGCTCAACTCTGGGCTCAAGCCCGAGAGTTTTCTCTATCCAATAGAGTAACTTCTCAGCTCCAGGACTATCCTGAGATTCATTTCCCAATCTGGAAAATTTACGTCGTTAAAGACATTTTCACCCAGGATTATGTCCCTTAACGCTAATATTTCAAGCCATCTCGATTGCAATAGTCCAACTATCCAATCAACGATTTCGGGTACACTCAAAATATAATGGCTATTATAGTCCAACTATATAACCAACTACAAATAGAGTAGTGTTTAGTACAGTCCAATTGTTCATAGAAAGCAATATTTGATATTAGTCCAACTAATATATATATATTTATAACAATGATAAATAAAATAAAATAGCGCGTGTAAGCAAGTATTAAACGAAATTGCAAACTTAATACTGGCCTCCCACTATTTTTCGGTGAGCCTCTAACCCTCTATGGAGTACTCGGGAAACCCAGTTTCATAGTCGGCTAGGATCCCGTTAAATAACACACAACCTTTACTTTGGCCAACAAGCTGTATGAAACTTAACTAGGTAGATCTCTAAGATCAATTGGATCCCATCCAATTCATAGATCTGGTAGGTGGACCTCCAAGTTCGAGATATATATCCAATATATATTTCCTAACATTTTCCTTTGAATCAACTAAGCCTTGGCTTTGGCTCAACAAGCTTAATGATTCCAGTTAAGCGGGACCCATTGACAGTGGGAAAGCTTCGTAATCCACGTCGATGTACAGAAGTGACCTTGACTTTGGCCAACAAATCACAACTGCCCAAGACATGCGATATATAATAAAGCTTTCGTGGTCCAAACACATCTGCGATGGACAATGTTCCTGACTTTGGCCAACAAACCAATGTCAATCTTGGATCTTGAGGAAGAACCACTCAATGGAAGGAAAACGCTTAATATTTAATGAGGGTTTTTCGCATAAATTGGCAACAAATTTATTATCTTTGATTAGGTCTCATCATACACCCTTAAACATGAATTCTAAAAGCATAATAAGATGCGAATAAAATAATAATGATATGCGGATGGATATATAACAAATTTGTTCCTAGAACAAATCTCTCAATTTCCTCTCTCCCGCTAGCACTTTTTATACTTCTACCCAATTACATAATACATTAAACAAACCTCATTTACATTGAGGGGAATTGGTGAGAAGAGAAATACAAAGAGTAAAGTGATAATAGGCTGGACACGCAGGTCCAATTTAATAAATTCTAAATTTATTACAACGATTTCCAAAATTGCCCTCACCCTTATAATATCCATCTGATATACATTATTCATACAATACATCCATGTATTTACACAAAGCATGTTATTCAATCAATCTAATCCAATTTATTAATCTTTGAATTAATGCCCATCCAATGTTCAAACAACGATTTGATTGCGCGAGTCCAATTCGTTTAAGAATAAATACTCAAAGTACGTATTCTTGAATTATATTGAACTATAATTTTAAATCCAATTTAATTTGTATTCAATACTAATTCTAATTTAATTTCAAATTAAATAATTACACTTATTTATATGCCTTTTAGACTTAGATTCTAAATCTAATCTAAATGGGTCTCAAATGCCCAATTAGTATTCAATACTACTCAATTAAAGTCCAATGAGCTTTCAATTAATTCTTAAGGCATGGGCTTTAGCCAATATGGATCAAACCCAAAATACCAAGGCCCAAATAGGAATCACTTTATTGCCAAAAATCAATTTAGGCCCAATTAAATTATGAAAGGCCCAAAAGTCATATTTGAACTTTATTGAAATGGTTTGGGGCCCAATTGGATCCAACCCAATTGTCCAAAACCAAACTTGGCCCAACCAAGCACATTAAGCCCAAATGCAACAAATTAGCTCAATCCAATTTAAAGACTAATTCTTTTAACATAATATTCTAAATATCACATTAAGTGTAATTAACACAATTAATTAATTAAACTAATATTTCCAAAACATCAATTAAATTAATTAATCATGCTAATATCATCCAATCATGTCCAACATAAATTGAAGCAAAATCAATCTATTATACATGCTTATTGTTCACGGCAAATGGGCATAAAATAACATCCAATTTGATTTCAATCCAATTAAATCAACATACAAGATTTATTTCATGCTTTAAACACATCCAATAGTCTAAAATCAAAAAATCACCATGAACATATTTTAGGGTTATATTCAGCAATTTGATAAAATTTGGGGAAAATTAATCCAATCAATTTTTCTCAAATCCTATGATGCACAAATCCAATTCATCATCATCAATACACAACCAAACAACCAATTTTGAAAAAATCTTACTCCAAGCACAAAATTCCCAAATAAAGTCTATAAACCCTAAATACTAATCATGCTTAGAAAAGGCTCATGATACCATTGTGAGTGTCATAGACATGCCAAGGATCACTAAGACATGATATTGTGTGAATAATCAAAAATAAGTTTGTGGAAAAATAACTTACATTGATCGGTTTGGATGTATTGATTTCAAACATTTCTTTGATGTTTGTTGAGTGCTCCAAGCTTTCTTTGAGTGAATCCAACCGAATGGTGAGTTTCCATATCACCTTACAAGACTCCTTTAAGTGCTAACTCAAGAAAATTTTGCAACAAAATTTCTATTCCAAATGGAGAAGCTCACGGCATTGGTGAGGAAGAAGGAGAGAGTTTTTGCTTTTGATATTTTTTTTTTCTAAAAACACATACCAAAGTCAACAACCAAAAGTTGGTTATATCTTTCAAAAAATAAAAACAAAGTGTGTTGGTTTGGGTTTGAGTGTTCCATAACCAATCTAAGTTTTACTCAACCAACAACAACTTCCATCAAATGTCAAACATATTGATGTAAGTCAAGTGGGTCCCACCACTTTTAAATTCCAAACTTAAGTCGAATAACTCAACACGCAAATTTGCTCGGGCCGGATTCATTTAATCCGATTAAACGAATTTTCCATCGCGACGTAATTAAATCCAATTCAATTAAATAATAATGCCTCGCAAAATTATTACGAAAGTCACTTAAGAATTAATTCCAAATTAATTTGTTCGCCCCGAATTAAAATCTAATTTTAATTCCACTTTGAAATATAATTTCAATTAATATATCTAATAAATTATTCAATCGATTAATTCCAAATTAATCACGTTCACTCTTCTATTAGAATTTTATCCCAGATAAATTATTGTTGTAATTAATTCCCATATTAATTTTCTCTCTCTGATAATTAATCCCAGATTAATTCTGTTCGAGTCAAATGTCATCAGTGAATCTTTGGGAAGCGACCCAAGAGATCCCTGGATTTTTGGCAGTAAATCCGATCTTCGGACTATCCAAACACGTGCGTACCCCGTACCACGTTCTTACCGATTTATAAGACATGGTTGGCTTCTAACAAAGCATCGTGCCTACCCAATTGTCCAGAAATATTCAACGAAGAATATATAATCTATATCAGGTGTAGTATACTAAATATTACGTATTATGATCCAGTATCGGATGTCACATGCTAGGCCTAAGGCTGGAATTGTGTCTGCCCCGTACGAAGCATATATCGGATCACTAGAAACTAGTCTTTTTAATCGGATAATCATGACCTAGTCATACTATCCCGATAACTGCAGCATTTGAGAGTACTAGTTCTGTGTCCCTGCGTGATCATCATCTCAATATGACTGAAGTGATACTTCCATCTTGACATCAACCCAATACACTACGATTCTCAGTAAACCCAGAAGAGGCATACACAGAACTTGTTAAAGCCCTGGACGACCAAAACAAAAGCGTATTGATTGTCACAAGTATTAGCGATGCAAGTCTCAGGTTAAGACCAAATACACCTACCCTAATTCAGATTCCCATAGACACATAGTCATACTACCAATGAGATTCTGAGGGGTCTATCCATAGCAAAGTTGTTCCCGATCCAACAGCTAACAAAACCTCATATCACACTTGCATAAGTATCCAATACTTATATATATGAGAACTATATTGTTAGGCTTCCATAACGCGCACAAGTGTAATACTAGCCTATTCCACATGATCGATGTCCAGTCTTGATAATACTAGGACTATGGATATTGAATGATTAAACCTTTCGTGGATTAATACTGTCTCATATCTTATTAATCTGGAACTAATAATAAGGACTTTTATCATTTATATATCAAAGTAATCCAATTACAAAATGATAAAAGAGCAATTTCCTTTGTCACATAGTTAATTTGTACAAAGAACACCATGTCTTTTTCAAATAGTGATGCTATGGGTCATAATTGTCCAACAATTAATTCCAGTATTAAAGATATTTTGTAAGGTACGCAATATGTAATGACCATGCTCATTTGGACAAACTAGGATCTGAATATTATTTCTAAGAAATAAATATAAAGAACGATTCTTAATATTTATATTATATCCTTCAGTATCTAATACAAAAAGTGACATAATATTCGCCACACATCATGGCATAAAAAAACATTCGTGCAACAAAAGTCTCCAACTGGGTATGGGAATCTTGCATAAGCCCATTACAACCGCATCCAGAGAGTCGCCACTCCTGAATCATAACTGCGTCGATGCTCGATGTCGATGCTCTTTCCTTTTTTATCTGTACGAGGTAATCTGGACAGTTTCTTTTCCAATGCCCGACCTTCTAGCAATGATGGCATTTATCTTCAAAAGCTCTATTGGGCTTCACTACCTTAGCCTGCAGAGGAACACTGAAACCTTTCTCCTTCTTTCCCTTTGTCTTTTTCCCCTTCGACTTGGAATGGGAAGAAGTAGAAAGTGAAGTGGTTAAACGATAATACATGCGTTGGGATATTTCGGTCATTTGTTAAATGTCAAATTATGATATTTGATATTTATAATTAATATATGTAATTTGATTATTTAATGTAAATATAATACATATATTTAAGATATTTGTATTTAATTATTTGATTATTTTAATGTTAAATAATTAAATTAATTAAATAATAAATATCTTGTTTACTTTATTAAAGTAAGAAAAATGGCTTTCTTTAATTGGTTGGAATGACCATTTCTAATTGGTATGAGTGGCTTGATTTAATTAGTACAAGTTTGGTATTTAATTCATAAATACAATATTTTCCAATTAAATCATTTTCCAATTAATTAATGAAATGAAAAAATTTGAAAAATGCTTGATATTTTTCAAGGATTTTCGGTCACTTCAAAGAAAATATATATGCCTTGTTTTTCATTTTTTGTTTCATTATCCAAGAACCCCAAAATCAAATACAAGGTAAGGTTGAGAGAAAAAGAGAAGGAAAACAAAGAAAAGCTTGGAATCTTGGTATTTTTGTAAGTTTTTTCTTTACTTTCTTCTTCATGAAAAATATTTTCATGACTCTAGGCTTCAATATGTGTAGCTTATATTTTTTCTCTACTTTTTTTGTATGTATTTTGATGGTTGGAGACTTGGTTGAAAGATGGAAACATGTATGTTAATAAAGAATGCATGAAATTAGTTCATTTGCACTCTTTTAACCATTTGATGGTGATGTTGCCATTCTAGTGTTGATTAGCCACTCATAAATGACCTAGAATTGTTCTTGTGTTATTTCATGGTGGTGAGACTTGTTTGGTGTGGTAAGGATTGAATTAAAGTGTTGAATTTATTTGATTTAGTGTTATTTGGTCAATTGGATAATTTTGAGAAATTAGGGTTCATAACCCTTTCCAAATTTGGGGCTTATCATATATGTGTTAATTAATGATGTATTATGATGCATATTAATTTTGGTGTTGATTGGACTTGATCTTGAGTGGTTTTGAACCAATTTGGTCTAAAGTACAAATCTTGGAAACTTAAGGGACCTCTCGGTAATTTGGAGAAAATTTATTTCTTGAATTGCAATTTGTATTTTCATGTATAAGACATGTATAAATCATTTTGGGATTGATTTGGAATCAATTAAAATTGTATTTGACAATTTAGGACTAAAATGATAAAAATATAAAGTTTATGGGCTAAACGGCAATTAATAAAAAATCTGATTTTTTTGGGTAAAATTTCAATTTTTTAAGTATTGAGTATTTGAAATAAATTATTTTATTTTAATTACCCAAGAAAAATTATTCAAATTGGAAAACTTTGATTTTCCGCGTTCCGCTGTGTTTACCCGGAATTGCCGCCTAAAATCCCAACAAAAATGGTATCATAGTAGGTCTGAACCTGAACACATGATATGAATATGCGTTTAAATTCAATTTTTAATTTTTTTTCTTGCTTTATGCATGCTTGTATTTATTTAATTTGATTAAATTAAATACGTAACATCTTTGCGGAAAATCTCTAATTAATAAGGTTTTAAAGTAATATGTATTGGATGCATATTTCTTTGTCCGTCTTGTCAATACGGTTTATGGATACCTGTTCTATGGCTGCATCCAAGAAAGTTCCAAAGTAGTGAGGGTATAGTTGATAGAAATTTATCCATACTAGATAAATCAAGCGAAAGCGTAAATCCTGAACGTGCCAAAGCTATCAGGACTACGCAAGTATCTTGAATTTATCATTGACAAGTTTAACCTTGGTATTGTGAACATGCCAAAGCTATCACACAAGAAACGACCAGGACCGGAACCTAGGAGTCACTAGTGAGTGATTGACAATGAGTTGTCTGCCTAATGAATATACGTAGGCGAGAACGTGCCAAAGTTGTGAGTCGAAATATATTCATGGGGTCCACCTCTCACTATGTAATTCAATTTAATCATTGAATTCCCGTTTTCCGTTGGGGATTACAGTATTACGTAAAATAGTGGGAGGCACTGCTTGGTTTAAAAATTCCATAACTAAGGCAGTGTGTAATATTATGAAAATTGCTGCTTCTGTTTCTTTTATTCTATTATGTTGATAGAATTAAACTTATAATCCACTGCATGCATATTATTTATATATGTTTTCTGACCTGACTTATGGTTGCATTTTTCTAGATTAGGTTCTAGATAGACATGGATATTGCAAGATTAGTCTAAACCATCGGGAATTGTTGTTCCAATTTTCTAGGAAAATAAAGATGGCTAGTGACTTAGTTACCAAGTAACGATAAGTAATCTAAATGGATATCTGTTTTAGGATATAATGGACTAGAGAGATTAATTTTCTTATGTAGTAAAAATTGACATGAATTGGTTCATGTTTCGAGATTCTTTAGTGGCATTAAGAAAACCTCATTAGGTATTTTTTTATCTGATAATGACGTTTCTTGGCTTTATTGACCTTTAGAGGTAATGTGTCTGACACAGTTTGCTAATCAATTATTTGCAATTTTTGTGAATAGTTGAAGGCAAATTATAAAGCTAAAGAAATGAGATGTGTATAGTTGTGTATAGGAAATATCGATTTTCACAATACGACAACTATAGGTATTGGATATCGGATCTCCCATCAAGTTATTTAAATATAATTTAATGATTATTTTGATATTTTATATCAAAACTTGTAACTATTGGATAATTACTTGTTCTTTATAAACAGTTATTATATATTTTAAAATGACTAGTAGTGTCATTGATGTAGAGATAAACATTAAGAAAAATATTCGGTTAACAAAATAACTTAGAACGGTGCTTTATGGGAAGTTATCACATAAGTATTATATGCTTATTCTGTATGGTAAAAGATGGTTTGTTACGAGATCACACCACATATCCTTATCCATTTAATGAATGTTGTATTTAGGAAGTAATTAAATCTCATTTAATCAATGATCGTCATTGATTAAATTTATTAAACTAATATATTAGATGTATGTAGTTTCATTAATTAGAAATTACCTTTGATAGTTTTCTTTACTTCGTAACTCAGTTAATGAGTTGTCATGACTTACATGTTTCTAAAAGAACACATATTGAACATCTTGAATGGTTCGAGAACATTTAATATGTTTCTGATGAAATGCGAATATAATATTTTGATTGGATCAAAGATATTCGATTTGAAGTTTTGAAAACTATATCATTAAAATTCATCGTGAGTCTTTGAATTGTTCAAAGATGTTTGATATGATCAAACATATGAATTTATGGCAATTAGTTCTAAGGTTATTTAATGAATATGATTCTTACTCAATATTATTCTTCTACGATTCCATCGTGATGGAATTGGTCAGTGGGAGACATTGAATCTTATATTGAGTGTTACCGAATTAGTTTCAATACTCTTGGGGATATGCTCCAGTAACTCTAATTCGTCCTTTTAATTAATGTTCCATTAGTTTCTATAGTTACATATATGATATGTATAGGTAGAAAATTTGAATCTTGAAAAGTTTGAGATTTGAATATTTTTTTTGTATAATAGTTATATAATTGAAAATTACTTGCGCCTCGAAGGTACAAGAAAAAGTTTATCATTTATTCTATTTAATAGAATATTGTATTCTATTTGATATCTTTTCTACGATCCCAAGTAATAAAATTATTGTATTACTTAGTGTGTAACATTAGATGTTAATGATTGTAGAAAAGACTTGACTTGTTCAAGTTAAATGTGAGAGTGATAAACTATAAATGGAACTACATAATTAATAACATGAAAGAGTCTTAGAAAGCTTCTATATAAGTCCAATAGGATGTCAGAAGCATTTACAAAGTATTTGATACTTAATGGTTCTGTTGTTTTCTTATCGAAGAAAATTATCCCATAACTTATAGTGGGAGCGATATTTGATATCGGTTTCGGAAGTTAGCATTGAACCAAAGATCTAAGATTGTTCATAGCTTACTACAATCAAGTTTTGAACTTGATTAAGCTTTCGTATGAATCGTTCATAAAATGTGTAAATTTTTTGCGCAGCAAAAGCAAAGTGAGCTTATTAAAGGTTTGACCTTTATAGTATGACAGTGAGGAAGGTTATACTCAGTAATCTATTGTAGATTCTAAGGAAACTTGTCTCTAATCGCAATAATTGAAAAATTAAAGATCTGTTGGTTAATGTTGATATTAAACTATATATTTTGGCTAAAGAATACAATGTGGCATTCCTGAATGGTTTCTTTGAATAAGAGATCCATTGTGATTTCTTTGTTTGAAGAATTCATTCTAGAATGGCCATGGAGTTTGTATTATGCTAAGATCACAGTTTGATTTACTATCTTATAGAGCTTATTGTAGACTCAGATAAGCTTTCCGGAAATCTGTGTTTTCTAATTTTGATAACCGTTAGATTGTCTGATTTTATCAAAGTATAGAAAATACATATATGTTAGTAGGGTTAATGGGACCGTACAAATTTCTTTCTAGTATTGTATATCCTAACGACATTATCATTATTAATGCAATAGTGAGATGTTTATAAGGTAAAAGGTTTACCTAAGTCTTCTTTTCTCCGTGAAAACAGTGGGAGTAGTCTTTGTTATATTTGATATAAAGTTTTATATTTTATATAAAAAAAGACTTGTGAGATACTCCCATTAGTCATGCATTAGATATGATCTAATAAATGATACAACATGACTATATGTGTGACAGTTAGTATAATTGTTTGACAGTTAGTGTGTCTCTTTTATATAGTATTCATCCTTCGTAAATGATGATTCCTTTGTCGAAAGAGAAATTGATTAGATTGTCTATTCAATCTTATGCATCATAGGATGATGGCGTAATGAATACGATATTATATATGACTAAAAGATATCAATTTAATCGTAATTATTACGAACTATTTTGATATGCTATAAACTATAGGATGTGTCTGAAAAGTGTTCTTTGTTATCTTTGAGATATTAAGAACAAATTTCTTATTCATTGAGAATATAGTCTGCAACCATGGGGGTCTGATTAGTTTTGAGACTAATTATGATGTTAGAAGTTCTACGTCATAAAGAGTCAGAAAAGATGCAGTAGAAGTGTCACAAATGATTCTACTATATAAGTAGAATTAATTGTAACTTATGAAGCATTGACTTATGAATTTACAAAGTGACCTCATAAATTATAAGTTTTGATATTGGTGTTGTGCTTGCAGTTGTCTGCATAGTATTTTGGACTTGATCCTTAAATACTTAGACAATTCTGTTGTTATAGCACAATATCGAAATCGCATCTAAGTCATATTGATGTATTGTTATACAAAATATGAATGATACTGTTTAAAGGAAATGTTTTGGGTTTGTTTGACAAACTCAATATGTTATAGCATGTCTACCTATTGTTTCCTACCTCTTGAGTGCTAGGTCAGCTCTTGCGGACCATGCGTATGTAATACATATTAAGATGTGTATATGATACTATAGGAGCGAAGCGGGGTTTACCGTTATGCCTATGATGTTCGGAGACAACGACATTGTTGGGATCACAGCCCTTAGAGAGTACGGAGTAGCCCGCGGGGGACTAAATCGGAGAATAAATGAGTTACCACCCTGTAACATCCCGGATTATTTAAGCCTGTTTGACGAATTAGAATACTCTTAAAGGATTAATTATAGCATAGTAATAACCAAAACCAGAGGGGCTAGAATGTAATTTTCAGGGTTTGTATATAAAGGCCCTTGATATTTATTTAGACACATTTCAATTTTTGGACACACATTAGAGAGAAACCAGGAAAGACCTAGAAGTCTGGTGATGTTACCGACTTCCAGCGAGTCTCCGGCATTATTCTTGGTGCCTGGAGTCAGTGAGCAGAGGCAGAAAGCAGAAACGAGATAGAGAAGTAGTGAGCGAGGGAGCAAAGGAAGAAGAAGAAGAGTAAGACGAAGTCAGGGATTCCAATTTGATTTCAGTAGCTTTTTACTGTTCATAGATGCATGAGGAAATTTAAGCAAGTACACTATGACTGATTTCTTGAATTTTTATTGAATTGGATAAATTTGGGTTTTAGGGTAAATTTCCAAATTGACTCAAGAATGATGATGATGGGTATATTAAGTAAACCATAAACTAATTTTAGCCTTGAACATTGAAAGAAATTAACCGAATTAAAAGAATGGTACGATTTGGGGAAAAATTGGTAGAACCCTAGAATATGGATTTTCGTATAAGTGTTTATGAATGGGTTACATGAGTTATTGAAATCTGGAAATGAGTTAAAATGAAATTCTGGAAATGTGTGTATGTGTATGCGTATAGCAGTAGTAATAGAAGTAATGAGGGTAGCAGAAACAGAAATGGCATCAGTAGTAATGAAGATGATAGTAGCAGTAGAGATTGGTTGAAATTGCAGTAAAGGTATATATGTAGGCAAAGAACCTGGATATGGAATTATTGAATTAATGTCCTTAGATGCAAGTTTTAGTAATGGCTATGTATTTAGTTTGAGTATAAACTTGTGGTTACTGGACATGGGAATGAAATCAGTGTGTTAGCCTGATTTAAGAATGTTTGTAAGTATTAGTAGTTGTTGAAACAAGCCTTAGTAGTGTGATGATACATCAGTAGTGAGTATGAATTTATTGTGTGCATCCAGAACTAGAAACCAAATTCTGATTCTATCCTTTGACGTCAGACCCTGGTTAGGGGCTTTGAGTATGGTAACAGACCTTAATTCAGCCTTAAAACAGACTTTGAGCAGACCCTCAGACATGAGCACCTGAAATTAACTTATAGTTGGCTTCGGATCAGCCCTTACTTATAGAGTAGTTTCAAAAATCAGGCCCTGCAATGACACCAAGTCAGAACCTGGAAAGTCAGACCCTGTCCAGTGAGGCTCGGTCAGCCCCTGAAATAGTTAAACTGGAGTCAGACTCTTCCCAAAGACTCTGTCAGCCCCTGAAATTGTCAAACCGGATCAGACCCAGCCTTATACATCCAACCAGCCCCTGATGGTTATGAAACTAAGTCAGAACCTGATCAGAAGGTAATTCCATCTCCTGAAACAGTCAGTCCGAGTCTGACTTAGCATAGCAGAACCAAATTAGCCCCTGCAACATGAAAATAAATTGAAGGTTATTAATTTATGAGTGTATGCATGTATCAGTGTAGTAGTAAAAGCATATGATGTATAAAGAAGAGTAAGCATTAGTATGATGAGAATGAATGAAAGAATAATGCATTGTGCATATATGTTGTATGATCTTTCCAGAACTGAAGATGAGAATGATTTAGCGAGTACAGATGCAAGTTTCTGTAGTGATTATTTCATGGTGGCTTGGACATGAAATGCACTTAGGCATGGATTGATGTAAATTTAGTAGCGTGTATGTATTAAGTTTGAGCATGTTGAATAAGCATATAGAACATAAGAAAAATGAAGAAGAAAGCATAAGAGGTATATTAGGTTGTATATGTTTATAGTATTGTGATGATCGATATTGTAAGTGAACTTGTTCATCTGCATGAGAGATATATTGATAATAGTGTTAATATATAAAACATAAGACCGTTAAACATGGAAGCATATTAAGAATAGAATTCACATGTCATTAGTTTATAGGTATGCATGGACATATACATGTACATATGTGATAATGCGTATATAGACACTTAAGAAAGCATTTTTAGAGTAGGTGAAAGCATAAGAAAGGGGTATGTATACAAGTGTATTATCGGTTTTAGAAATCAAGTTGAAGTTAAGAAAGAATTTGAAATTCAAAGTATTTTTAAAGAAATGCTTTAAATGACTTTCTTTTAAAAGAAAGATAAGTTTTATTAAGAGATTTTCAAACTGAGTTTCAGAAAGAATTTTCAGAAAGCAGTTTCTCAGAAAAAAGTATTTTCTAAAAGCATGACATGTTAGAGTAGAGTATGGTTTACAAATCATGCATATAAATCATGTATTCTAGTAATTCATCTGAGATGCACATAGTTGATGTTAATGCATGATAGCATGATCACATTCATGTTAGTATATAACTGACGTTTATATATATCGTATGTCTACATACAATGAGTATTTTAGAAAACATTGATGGATGATAACATGATATGATAACATGATTATATATATATATATATATATATATAAGTACGTGGTTGCTAATAGTATGAGAATAGAATTAATGTTTTATATTACCGATTTGATGATATTTTAATGAAATAAGAGAAAGATAACTATAATAAGTGTCCAAACCAAACTGACAAAGAATGAATAGGAAAGTTGAAAGATAGCTGAGTAGCGCATCAAAAGCGTGAAGGGTTTTTGATGAGGCTGTTAATGATATTGAGACTTGACACGTATATTATGGATGTATGAAAATATAACTAGTAAACAGAACCTGAGATATGTGTGAGCAGACAAAAAGGATTAGTAACAAGTAATATGTTTGTAAATGGATAAGACCTAGATAGTTAGCTCAGACCTAATACTTAGTTGCGCGTATTATAAGCATAGTAAACATTTAATGAATGATGAATTGATGACATGTTAAATAGAATGGAAAGAAGATAACTTAGATAAGTTACCTGAGCTTAAGATAGTAGGGTAAAAAGAAAGATAAGAAGTTAAGAAAATGAAAAGGTGTTATGCTTATGTGTGAGCAATGTAGTATAATGTACTATGATTGTTATGCATATGAGATCTTAAATGTGTTGTGAATTAAAATTGTTCTGTTGCGAATTAAAAACAAAAATTAAAATATATAAGAGCTTGTATATAGGGTTTTAATAACCAATAAATAATTAATGAAAAGATGATATATGTCGTACATGTGATGGTATAGATTATATAAGAATGATATATGATTGCAAGATTTGGATATTGTGAAAATTTCATGATTGATATACATATGATTACAGTGAATGCAAATGAGTAAGCTAGGAAGCATGTCACAAGAAAATAGAAAGAGATATTGGTGTGGATGTTCACATAAGAGGAATATAAGAAATGGAGTGTTTTCCAATCGATTGGGAAATAGACAGAACAAACAGTTGGTAATTTAGAGAATGTGTGAATCACTTAGAAATCCCAGGAGTAAGATCTAAACTGGAACTCAAAACTTGCATGTGTATGTTGCTCAAGGTAGGAGCATAGTTACTTACTGAGTCTTATGACTCACTATACTACAGTGTTTGAGTTTTGTAGGTTGGCGACCTAACGGTCGACCGTAGATTTTAGAGTTGCAGAGCAGTCGGATAGCAGCGTTGCAGTCAATCAGTCACCAGGTCTTGGGGGAAATAAAGAGTTTAATAGTTATGTTTTAGATCGTATAAGTTGAGACGTGCTGAGCACATATGCTTATGTTGTAAAAGTTTTTATATGTACGTACTTTCGGCCACAGAGCCCTGGTTGTATTATGTCTTTATGTCTGCATCGCGTATTTGTTGGGCCCTTAGATTGCATTGATGTTATGATTCTGGCCTGAGGCCGAGATTTTATGTTTATGTTGTATATGGATGCTGGCTATAGGTCAGGTAGCATGATGTTACTAATACATCATGCCGAAATATTTCTAGAATCAGAGGCTTATGGAGATAGGTTTAGTCTGTCTCCTACCGGTAACATTGCCGCTAAGGCGGGATGTTACACACCCAGTGTGAACTGGGAAAAGATTTAAGGCCGCACTCACCCCTCACAAAGGAAGACCTCAAACCGTTGGGTTCGGAATGGTCCATTACTTATGCCAGTATAATGGACGGGTTCACACAATGGTATAGCCAAGTCTTATGCAGTTCATGCAAGATAATTCAAATAAACACAAATTTGCACACCAATAAACATTAATAGAAACAATAAAAGCATATTACATTGAGAAGTATGAGATGCATTACGAAAACTATAATAAATAAAGATAGGCGGGAAAAGCATCGATAAATAAATAGTAAACAAAAAATGGGGTTAATCACACATATATGAATATTTCATTAGTGGTACGTGGAGTTGTATCCCAAGTATAGACCGGACTACCGTCCATTCAGATTCGGCTACGGAATTTACATATGGGTTTCCATCCGATATACCGTAAGGGATAATAACATGCATAATCATCAATGTGATGTAAATAAAAAAATAGGCATGAAATAATATAATAGTGCATATGCGGATAATCACTAACATGAACAAATAAACTAAAGGCGGAAAAAAAGATAAATAATAAACTTAATGCGAAGTAATAAAATAACGATGAATAAATAAATAAAAAAAGATAATTAACGGAATAACAAAGAAAGAAAAATAATGTGATCAGAAATTTGACCGTTTTTGATGTAGGACTTTGCATACCCGGCTGAAAGTATTTCACGTCCAGCTAGGCATGCAGTGTCCAAAACTATGAAAATAAATATGGTAAGGGTGCCCTCAGGTCTTAGCTTTTAATTTGCTTTCTTGGAAGTGCGTTAAACTGTCGCTAGAAGGATTGTTGGTTGTTGCTCACGATGTTTCTAATTTGCGATTTATTGTTTCCTATTTTGTTTGCTATTTGTTGTTTGTTGTTTGATGTTTGCTGTTTCGTTGTTTGCTATTTTCTGGTTGTTGTTTGTTGTTTTCTGGTTTTTTGGCTATTTTTCTCTGTTGTTTCTGCTGTTTCGGTTTTGCTGTTTCTACTGTTTCGATTTTGCTATTTTTTTGGTTGTTTTTTGCTACTATTTTTTTGTTGTTTTTGCTGCTGTTTTTTGGTATTTTGGGCTGCTGTTTTTTGTAATTTGGCTGCTATTTTTTGGTGTTTTTGGGCTGATGTTTTTGGTATTTTGGCTGCTATTTTTAGTGTTTTTTGGGCTGCTATTTTTGGTGTTTTGGCTACTGTTTTTGGGGTTTTTTTTGTTGCTATTTTTCACGATTTGGAAGGTTATTTTTGCTGGTTGTTCGGTGGTTGTTTCACGGTTAGGAAGGTTGTTTTTGCCGGTTGTTTGGTGGTTTTTTTTCACGGTTTGGAAGGTTGTTGTAGACAACAGAACCTGGGCGACGCTGTTCTAGGCTCGCGGCCTAGTTGGGAAGTACGAAATAACATGGAGTCGCCACCCGATGTGAACCGGGACAAAGATTTAAGGCCGCACTCACCCCTCGCAAGGGAAAACCTCAAACCGTTGGGTTCGGAATGGTCCCTTACTTATGTCACTTGTGATGATATGATTTGTGCAATGAATCAACCAAGTCTACTCAATAATCATGCTCAAGGATACTTAGATCTAAATAGTGCACTTTGGTAGTTTCGGGGACTGTTTTAGGGGCTAAATAGTGCAGTTTTTTTGGTGCGGTTTAAGGTCAGTTTTTGGGTGATTTCAGGGGTGTTTTCCAGGTCTAATATTGCGACAAACTGGATAGTGTAGTGGGCTTTAAGGGCGTGCAGTTTGGTGTGTGCAATGGGCTCAAAAGAAAGTGCAATGCAAGGAAGATTAGGCAGCAGTTTGGGCAGTTTGTAAGGGGTTTTGCGGCAGTGAGTAAGGGCTGATGGTGGGGATATTAATCACGGCAATGGAGGGCTGATGGTGTGGCTGAACTGGTAGTGGAGGAGCAGGCTGTTATAAGTGCTATGTGGGCGTTGATTCAGATTTGTGCGTGAAGGATGGGCGTGCAACGTGTGGGGCTGTTGATGGCGTAATGGGCTGAAGCGGTGAGGTGTGAGAGCGTGGGGATTGTGGGCGACGTGTGAGGCTGTGTGGCAGGCTAAGCGTGAGGGGTGCGAGCGTTGAAGAGGGTGAATGTGGCGTAGATGCGTGGAGGGTAGTCAATTGATATGTGAATGGGCTGGCTGTTCGTGGGCAGAAGGTTGTGTGACTTTGCGCTGATTGCTCTTGAAAGTGGAGTGCGCAGGTGGCGAGAGAGTGTGTGGTTGATTAGGGTTTATTCTCTTTGTATTTTTGTAAGAGTGAGTTTCGTCGGCCAGGGTTTGATAAAGGGGTGAATGGTTATTTTTATAGGAAAGGGGATGGGTTTTACCTTGTTGGGGAAGAAATCAAATTTGTGTATTAATTAGGAGATATTTTTAATTTAGTATGTGATAGGGAAAATCTTTTAATTAAGGGAAGTGATTTGATTTATTCTTTTTAGTTAAGGATATGATTTATTTAATTTAGGAAGGTGATTAAATTAAATTAGGAATGTGTTTTATTTAAATTAGGAATTTAATTTAATTTAATTTCAAGTTCAATTTATTTGGTGAATGTGATTTAATTTAATTTAAGTTTAATTTTAATTGCTTTTAATTATTTAATTTGTGAGATGTGTTTTAATGGGTTTGGTGTGTTTTAAAACAGAGGTCCAACAAGCGACCCGAAGCGAAACAAGCGAGTTAAATCCAACGAAAATTCCATTTTCCAACTTTACCCTTCCAGCGTCCGTTTCCCGCGACTTTCATGACTAAAGAGGTAGTTGCCTCCATACGAGACTCATCATTGGGCTAATGTGTAAAAATGCAATGCCTACAGTCGCCCCCATTTTGATGGGACTTGTGCAGTGTGTGACAATGACAATCCTATCAAAGTACATGCAGTGCATTTTCACTTACCTGGCTCGCCAGCTGCCACCTGGTTTGCCTGCTGCTTCGAACTGAGTTGATTGTGTGATGGGCACCTCGACCCTGGGACTCATCCCGAAACTGCTAATGACAATGGGGCACCTCGAACTGATGATGTAATGGGTACGTATCTCGACCCTGGGCACGCATCTCGGCCCAGAACTATAACCGACAACGGGGGCACGCATCTCGACCTGGGCACGCATCTCAACCCAATACCGCTGACAATAGGGACCTCGCCCTGAATATGATGATGTAGTGGCCACCTCGACCCTGGGTACGCATCTCGACCCGGAACTACAAACGACAACGGGGGCACGCATCTCGAACCTGGGCACGCATCTCGACCCAATACCGCTGACAATAGGGACCTCGCCCTGAATATGATGATGTAGTAGGCCCCTCGACCCTGGGTACGCATCTCGACCCAAAACTATAAACGACAACGGGGGCACGCATCTCGACCCAATATCGCTGACAATAGGGACCTCGCCCTGAATATGATGATGTAGTAGGCACCTCGACCCTTGGTACGCATCTCGACCCGGAACTACAAACGACAACGGGGGCATCTCGACCCTGGGCACGCATCTCGACCCAATACCGCTGACAATAGGGACCTCGCCCTGAATATGATGATCTGGTTGTGCTAACCCCGTACTTATGGTGTCGCAGATATGATGATGGTCCATTCCCGAACCATGCTACATTTCCGGAGTGCCATTTTCGGCATGCTAAACCCCATTTCCGAGGCATCGCTGATGTTATGATGGTCCATTTCCAAACCGAGTTTATAAAGTGGGCCTCGACCCTGGGATTCATTCCCAAAACTACTGGTGAAGTGGGACTCGGCCTTGGGATTCATTCCCTGGATTAAATTCTGACGATGTGGGCCTCGGCCCTGGGATTATTCCCTGGATTCATTCCAAAATTCTGACGATGTGGGCCTCGGCCCTGGGATTCATTCCCTGGATTCATTCCAAAACTCTACTGATGTGGGCCTCGGCCCTGGGATTCATTCCCTAGATTCATTCCAAATTCTGACGATGTGGGCCTCGGCCCTGGGATTCATTCCCTGTATTCATTCCAAAACCTGGTGATGTGGGCCTCGGCCCTGGGATTCATTCCCGATGCTGCTGACAATGTGGGCCCCAACCCTGGGATTCATTCCCGATGCTGCTGATAATTTGGGCCTCGACCCTGAGTTGATACTGATGTGGGCCTCGCCCCAAACTGATACTGATGTGGGCCTCGCCCCCATACAGACACTGATGTGGGCATCGCCCCCATACAGACACTGATGTGGGCCTCGCCCCCAGACTGATACTGACGTGGGCCTCGCCCCAAAACTGATACTGATATGGGCCTCAACCCTGGGACTCATCCCCAAAACTACTACTCATATGTTGCTGATTCTGGTTGGCTTGTCTTTGCCGCTTTCTCTTTTTCTTCTTTGAAACCTGTGAATACAAAAAAAAACAAACACAAAAAAGAATGCAAAATATGTTACGTGTATGCATGCATGCATGAATGAATTTTCTATTCCATTGGATTAGGTCTTCCGCCAATTCTCCAGGTGATTGCTCAGTCTTCTTTCTGGTTTCATGACTTAATATCTTGTTATGTCCCTGATTCGCGATGTGGGAGACTGGTCGCCCCCAGTCTTGGTTTACCTTTCTAGTCTCCGCTGTTTGCATTTGGTTAAGATGAACCACATGGTGGGGCCTTCCATATCATCATTCTATGTCACATGCTACGAAATAGTCCCAATAGTTATACATATCATTGTCCTCAAAGAATGCTCAGTAATGAAACCAGAGAACCTTCAAAACATTCGATGCAACTCAAATCCAAGTCTTTGAACAAATGATCTATGTCAGACTCAAAGTGTCTGTGTGCAAATGTTCTTTCACAACTTAATCCTTATGTAAGCTAACTCGATGATTTCGTTTCAAAAATCGGGATCGATGGGTCAAACCAACCTAGATGTCTCAATTATGCCTGCAGTTGCTTTTCTGTGCTCAATGTGGTATGGTTTTCTTTCTCTTTTGTCTTTTTCTTTTTCTTTTCATTTTGAACTTCTTTTTTCTTTTTTTTTTTTTTTTTTTCTTTTTTTTTTTTTTCAACACACCTACCCTTTAAGGTAGCATTTCTCCTCTGGTGGTCCTAATACTCGCCCATGGGTAGGTTCACGCTTATCGGTTATAGGTGGTTCAATTCTTTTCTTTAGAGACTTTTCTTTCATTTTCAACCATACCACACATCATAACATAAGCAAATCAAGATAGACATCTAAGCAAACGGTCATTCACCGACCTACAATTTCTTCAACTAGTCACCTTGCCAGTTACTCAGGTTTTCACCGCTAAGAACCTATAGTGGAGTGTTTACGAGTTTAACATAGATCAATCACTCAAAGTATCGGATAAAAGCACATCAAGCGTTTATCGTTTCTAAGATTTCACCCCAAAGAAAACGATTTCATCATTGGACTTATGTCTAACTATCAAAGACTAAAAACAAACAACAATTTTTTTTTTCTTTTTTTTTGGGCCCACCATGGTCTTTCTATCCTTGCCGTAAAGTTTTCTGTTCCTCGGTTTCCTTTTCCCGATATCCATGTTTGCTAAACTCTTCTTTGACAATTCTTCTTTTATCCCTAACCCAACGGATATCTATGATGGCTTTTAAGACACGAGGGTTAACATGATGCATGTATGCATGAGATTCATGTGATGTATGAGACACAATATGCATGGTGTTTATCAAAAGCATAAAGGGTGGCCCCTATAGGTCATACAACTATGGTTCACATGTGGGTTTACAGGAGTGTGGACAAAGGCTCTCGTTTGACGAAGGATTACCCACAACTAGGACTCCCCACTCAAGGGTTCAAACGACCAAGTGAGTGCACCTTTTTTATACCTTACGGCACGTGCCAACGAGTTACGGTGTGTGACTAACTGTCGAATGGATTTCCCGTTGTAGATTCCCCAGAAGGAGGGTGGAGCGAGGCTCTCTTAAGTACCCAAGCCCCTTAGGCTCTTATCGCTTGGTGTCAGTAATAAACAACGAGTCCTCCAAACTAGTCTGTCACAACGAGCTACAAGTAATGATTATCTCGGTGTCTTCACAGTTTTTCCTTATGAAAAGGTAATGAGTGAAGGAAGACACCCAACCATCATCTAGCTCCAACAAAGCCTTTGATTAACCCCTTTCAACTCACTATCGAAATGATTAACTAAAGCATAAATCATAAACATCACAAGACATGATTTCGGGGCTGATTCAAAATATCCCCAGTGGAGTCGCCAGACTGTAGACAACAGAACCTGGGCGACGCTGTTCTAGGCTCGCGGCCTAGCTGGGAAGTACGAAATAACATGGAGTCGCCACCCAGTGTGAACCGGGACAAAGATTTAAGGCCGCACTCACCCCTCGCAAGGGAAGACCTCAAACCGTTGGGTTCAGAATGGTCCCTTACTTATGAAACTTGTGATGATATGATTTGTGCAATGAATCAACCAAGTCTACTCAATAATCATGCTCAAGGATACTTAGATCTAATCATGCTTTCATCCAAATAACTCCACGCAATGTAACACAACGAGCATATTGAGCCATTAAATCAACATGTATGAATCATTATCCTAACACATCATAAACTAATAATATGCATAAGGAACAACCTAAATATGCTTTAACAAATAAATAACAAACTAAATTATACCATGCTTTAAATAATAAACGAATAACCTAAAGACTATAACATGCTCAAATACAAATTTGGATGAGACGAGATATGTGTATCTTAAGTGGTACGTGGCGTTGTATCCCGAGTGCAGACCGCAATACCGTCCATTCGGAATCAGCTACGGAATTTACGTCCGGGTTTCCATCCGATATACCACAAAAGGGAACACATATCCCGTTCATCCAACAATCACATCATGCCTCAAACGACTCTCATGCAATTATATATCAAAATATATAAAACAAAAATAAAGAAGATAGGTAAAAAGGGTGCCCTCAGGTCTAACCTCTTTTGTCGTCTCAAGAAATGGCGTTACACGTCCGTTGGAAGGGTGAATGATCCGCTACATTTCCGATTTGTTTACTCAACGTTTCTCCTCGTTGTTTTGGGGTTCGGGTTGTTGTTTTCACTCCGTTTTGCTGCTGTTTTTGTTTTATTTTCAGGTCACTATTTTTGGTAATTTCGGGGACTGTTTTGGGTAGTTTCGGGGACTGTTTTAGGGGCTAAATAGTGCAGTTTTTTTGGTGCGGTTTTAGGTCAGTTTCTGGGTGATTTCAGGGGTGTTTTCCAGGTCTAATATTGCGACAAAATGGACAGTGCAGTGGACTTTAAGGGCGTGCAGTTTGGTGTGTGCAATGGGCTCAAAAGAAAGTGCAATGCAAGGAAGATTAGGCAGCAGTTTGGGCAGTTTGTAGGGGGTTTTGCGGCAGTGAGTAAGGGCGGATGGTGGGCATATTAATCACGGCAATGGATGGCTGATGGTGTGGCTGAACTGGTAGTGGAGGAGCAGGCTGTTATAAGTGCTATGTGGGCGTTGATGCAGATTTGTGTGTGAAGGATGGGCGTGCAACGTGTGGGGCTGTTGATGGCGTAATGGGCTGAAGCGGTGAGGTGTGTGAGCGTGGGGATTGTGGGCGACGTGTGAGGCTGTGTGGCAGGCTAAGCGTGAGGGGTTGAAGAGGGTGAATGTGGCGTAGATGCGTGGAGGGTAGTCAATTGATATGTGAATGGGCTGGCTGTTCGTGGGCAGAAGGTTGTGTGGCTTTGCGCTGATTGCTCTTGAAAGTGGAGTGCGCAGGTGGCGAGAGAGTGTGTGGTTGATTAGGGTTTATTCTCTTTGTATTTTTGTAAGAGTGAGTTTGGTCGGTCAGGGTTTGATAAAGGGGTGAATGGTTATTTTTATAGGCAAGGGGATGGGTTTTACCTTGTTGGGGAAGAAATCAAATTTGTGTATTAATTAGGAGATATTTTTAATTTAGTATGTGATAGGGAAAATCTTTTAATTAAGGGAAGTGATTTGATTTATTCTTTTTAGTTAAGGATATGATTTATTTAATTTAGGAAGGTGATTAAATTAAATTAGGAATGTGTTTTATTTAAATTAGGAATTTAATTTAATTTAATTTCAAGTTCAATTTAATTGGTGAATATGATTTAATTAATTCAAGTTTAATTTTAATTGCTTTTAATTATTTAATTTATGAGATGTGTTTTAATGGGTTTGGTGTGTTTTAAAACAGAGGTCCAACAAGCGAACCTGAAGCGAAACAAGCGAGTTAAATCCAACGAAAATTCCATTTTCCAACTTTACCCTTCCAGCGTCCGTTTCCCGCGACTTTCATGACTAAAGAGGTAGTTGCCTCCATACGAGACTCATCATTGGGCTAATGTGTAAAAATGCAATGCCTACAGTTGTTTTTACTGGTTGTTTGGTGGTTGTTCACACGGTGATGGGGGTACTATTTTGGTCTCGATTTTGGCTCATGTTGTTTGTTTGTTTTGGATAATGCTGGTTGTTGGTTTCTTGGTTATTTCTTTCGGGGTTTCAAGGTTGTGTTTCTTGGTGTTCCAGGTTTGTGTTTGTTCGGTGTTTGGCTAAGATTTTTATTGGTTTTTTTGGTGATTGGCCAAGGGTTTTTTGTTGGTTGTTTCGGTGATTGGTTAGAAGAAGAAGAAGAGAAAAGTCTTAAGGTTTTTTTTGGTGGTTGATTCGGCCAAGGCCCCCTTGTGTCATGATTTGGTCCCTAATTTATAGTGTCTTGAAGTGATCTCTAAATAAGGAAATAAATCACATTGATTTAGCGAATATCTTTCCAAAATTATTTTTGGGATACAATCTCCTAAATTTGGTGATGGGGATCTCAAATCTTGTTATTTGGAAAGGATGGGATATCAAATCTTGTTAAATTGGAAGGTGATTTGAGGGGATTTGCACATGTGAATTGCATGAGGTTTTCCTTTATTTGGGCGTGGGCTTGCATGGGATTTTGGGCGTGTAGGCATGCATAGGCCGGTTGTGTGGCGTTGTAGTGTAATGGACATAGGCTGAGGTTTGAAATAGATTCTGACTGAGCGAATCTGAGGCTAGCTAATTAGTCTGAATCCAGTGAGGTGTTAATTTTGGAGGTTTTCTTTCCTTCCGGCATTCGTTTCCCGCAACTTTCTTAACTTTTCAGGCAGTTCCTCCATACGAGGCTCATCATCGGGCTTATGCAAAAATGCAGTATCTACAGTCACCCCCACTTTAATGGGGCCTGTACAGTGTGTGACAGTGACAACCCAATCAAAAGTCATGCATGTATTTTTACTTACCTAGTTCGTCGACCGTTACCATACTTACCTGTTGTTTCACGGCTTTTGTGAGATGCTTCGATCACTGGGTTGAGTAGATGGCGATGTGCTTCGACCCCTGGAATTTTTTCCCGAACTGAAGTTGATGATGTGGGCCTCGACCCTGGGATTCATCCCTGCGAGATGCTTAGATCTCTAGGATTTATTCTTGAACTGAGTTGATTTGATGGTGAGGTGCTTCGACCTCTGGGGTTCATCCCAGCAAGATGCTTCGATCTCTAGGATTTATTCCTGAACTGTGGTGGGTTGATGGCGAGGTGCTTCGATTCCTCGTCTTTATTCCTGAACCATCCTGGGTGTGAGATGCTTCGATCTCTGCGGTTCATTCCCAAACCATTCCTAATGTGAGATGGTTTATTCACGAACCGTTCCTGGTGTCAGATGGTTCATTCCCGAACCGTTCCTAGTGTGAGATGGTTCATTCCCAAACCATTCCTAGTTGAGATGGTTCATTTCTGAACCATTCTTGAGTTGAGATGGTTCATTTCCGAACCGTTCTTGAGTTGCAATGGTTCATTTCTGAATCGTTCCTGAGTTGAGATGGTTCATTTCTAAACGGTTCCTAGTGTGAGATGGTTTATTTCTGAACCGTTCCTGAGTTGAGATGGTTCATTTCCGAACCGTTCTTGAGTTGAGATGGTTCATTTCTGAACCGTTCCTGAGTTGAGATGGTTCATTTCTGAACTGTTCCAGAGTTAAGATGGTTCATTTCTGAACCGTTCCTCAGTTCAGATGGTTCATTTCCGAACCGTTCCTCAAGTGAGATGGTTCATTTCTGAATCATTCCTGAGTTGATGGCGAGGTGCTTCGACCCCTAGGCTTTATTAATGAACTGGATTGATTATATTCCTCATTCCCGGCTTGCTCGTCCTCATTCCTGAGGAGTTGTTTGTCCTTATTCCTGAGGTTATTCTTCATTCCCGGAGTACTTCGTCCTCGCCATTTTTTATTCAAAGCCTGCGAATACAAAACAAAAATTATGTGCATGCGATATGTATGCATGTATGGATGCATTCCCTATTCCGATGGGTTTTCTTTGTCCTATTGGCTTGATGTCATTCTGGGTTAGGCCTTCCTTACGCTAGAGGGTTTTCTTCACCCCTTTAGGGATCCTCTTGGCCTTTGGTGCCCTCTGATGAGCGGAAAATATATCAATATTTACCGCCCCTTTAACTTAATATTTTGTTTAGTTTCTCGTGTTTGATGAACGTTTTGATGTGTTTTAGTTTATTTTGCAGATAAAATAATATTGGGTCTTAATGAAATCATTTAGGATGAAATATAGGTCAAATAAGGGCAATTATTGGACTTGAAATTTTAATTTTGGAGATTGGAAACTTGAAAAGGCGTTTTTGACAAAATGCAGTTTTTGAAATTCCAATTTTGCACATCTGTCGTATTTTGAGCATAAGTGTTTACTCTGATATCGGATTGAGCTAATTCAAGTGCCAGATTAAATAAGACTCAAAGATCTACAACTTTGAAAGATAAAATATTTTCTAATTCTGAAGATTTCATGACCGAAAGTGATAAACCATCCAGAAGTGTGTTGTGTGTAATTATTAAAGATAAATTAATAAAAAAATAATAAATTATCAAATCATCACCAAACATGATAAGCAATTAGTGGAGAAATTAATAATGGATTTGGTGGAGTAATTAGTGAATAAATTAATAATGGATTTGGTGGAGAATTTGATAGATGATTTGATTGAGGCAAAATTTTGCCTATAAATACCAAGCCATTTCATTTGTAAAATTCATACTTTCTTCTTTGAAATTACTAAAGAATAAATAAGAAGATTGTATCTTGTTTGTTTATTTACAGCTTTTAGTAATTAATTTCCGCTTTTGCACTTTCTTTTCTTTATTTTTCAGTTTTTACTTTCCGTAATTTACTTTTACGCACAATCATTTCCTTTCTTTACTTTTGCCGTTTTTATTTTTCAAGCAATGAGGAGGTAATTCCCCTTTGCTGGGGTGAAAGGTAAATCTTTTATTATTGCTATTTAGATTAATCTCCCTTAATTATAATATATAAACTATTTAAAACTTGACTTAATGAGGATATCGCTATATTGGCCGGTTGGTAATTAATTATAAATTGGTTTTAACCTGACTAAGTATGGATACCGCATGGTTGGTCGGTTGGTAATTAATTATTAATTTGACTTAATCAGAATACCGCATTTATGGCTGGTTGGTAATTATCACGTAAAGTTAATATATTTTATTAAGGGAGATATCTAAAATAATAGTAATAAAAGTTGATCATCTAACCCCAACATTTTCTTTTATTGTACTTTTACTTTATTTAATTTCAGTAATTTACTTTTCAGCAATTTACTCTTCAGCAATTTACTTTCAGTAATATACTTTTATTTTTTTTACTTTTTATTTTTATTTTTTACTTTTCAACAATTTACTTTTCAGTATTGTCTTTTATTTTATTTAAATTTTTACTACACGTAAATATGTGTCGTAACTAAGCCAGTTATCTGGGGTTGTGATGAAATTCAATATCACCGGTTTATAAGGGGTTAGATTATAGCTTGGGTAATATAAAGGTTTATTTATTGAGTCTTAATCTTAATGCTTTTTATTAACTGGCCATTAATAAAATTGATTAGGTAAAATTAAAATGAGCTTGGAAAATGGATTTTAGGTTAAAGACCTTAGACTCAATATCCCACGATCTTCCTTAGGGATAGATAACCCTTTAATAGATTTTCTTACAGGATAGGAATATACCTGTCGGGCGGGGGTAGCCATAATTGGAACTTAAACTTAATTAATCCAGGTAATTTGGTTGACAAAGACATATGGTTCAATTGGGTTATACTGGGTATTTGTAATCGACCATCGGAAGAGGCTTTTACATAATTTAGTGTTCCAGGTTAATAAATTAATATATTACGCAACTGTAAGACAACCACTTCATCTTTAATAGATATTGGAAGGATTCACAACTCTGGATAGTTTTATAAATTCGAATTTTCTTCAATCTACTTTAAAGAAATTTTATTTACTTGTTTTAAGTTTTAAAGTCACCACCCAATCAAACAATCAATCTATTAGATACTTGTAAACATTTGACCTCATAAAAAAATAATAGCAAAGGTTTTAAGTCCTCGTGGGATCGATACTTTTTATACTACTTGAACGATTCGTGCGCTTGCGTTATACGCGTGTGATTACACCGGTCACGTTTTTGGCGCCGTTACCGGGGACTTATTTATCTTTCACTATTAGTTTTGACGTTAGATTCGTTACTTGTATCTAATTTTATTTTTACTTATTATTGTTGTTTTCTTATGTTTCAGGTTCTCAGAAACTACATGAAAGAACCATCAGACAGTTGAGAAGGGAAATGCGAGAAGGCTAAGAAGCTTTGGTCAACATGGAACCTGAACCTTTGGCAGTTGCACCACCGATATCCATTCGAGACAGTACCATTCCGGTGGTCGACGACTTCATTTCCTGTATTGTACTTCCTCATTTACCAGCAAATGCATGTGACATAAAAACATGCATCCAGATGATTCAGCAGTCAGTACAGTTTAGGGGAAATGCAACTGAAGATCCTAATTCCCACATCAGCAACTTCCTGGAAGTTTGCGGTACTTTCAATTACAACCGAGCAGCTGAAGAAGCAATGAGACTGTGGGTTTTTTCCATATTCCCTGAAAGACAGAGCTAAAGCTTGGCAACATTCATTACCAGCAGGTTCCATCACAACTTGGAACACTCTAGCCACCAAATTCTTGCAAAGTACTTTCCACCAGCCAGAACTGCAAAGTTGAGGAATGACATCACATCCTTCATGCAACAAGATTCAGAATCATTTTGCGAAGCTTGGGAAAGATTCAAAGATTTACTCCGGAAATGTCCTCATCATGAGATCGCAAAATGGCCACAAGTCCAAACCTTCTACAATGGACTTTCTGGAATAATGAGAACCACAATTGATGCTGCTGCTGGAGGAGCTTTAATGGCAAAAGGAGAACATCAAGCCTGGGACTTAATTGAAGAAATGGCCAACAATAACTCCTTGTGGCCAACAGAAAGGAGCATGATTCAAAGAATTGTAGGAATTTATGAAGTTGGAGCCAACACAGCACTGAATTCCAAGCTGGATGTGATTTGCAAAAATCTGGAAACTCTTAACATGAAAGTTAATGGTGGATCCACAAGTTCACCATTTGGAGGAGCACCTGAGTCAGAATCTTTCAACCAACGTAAAGAAACGGTGAATTATGTCAACAATTTCAACAGACATGGGAACAATCCATATTCCAACACCTACAACCCAGGGTGGAGAAATCATCCCAATTTCGCATGGAGCAACAATTCAGGGCAAATGAACAACCCACCACCCGGATTCCAACAACAGAACAAAGGCCAGGAGCAGGCAAATACAGAAGTGTTGACTCACTTGAAAGAGATAGAAGCAAAACACGACTCTCAAGCAGCAAGATATGATGCTATGTTTATATCCCAAGCAGCATTAATTCAAAGTCAATCAGCTTCTATTAAAGCACTGGAGAATCAAATTGGACAACTAGCCAATGCTCAGAGTTACAGACCACCAGGTAACCTTCCTAGCAACACTGAACCAAATCCGAAGAACATGGGGAAGGAGCAGTGTCATGCCATCATGTTAAAAAACGGTACTGAAATCAACAAAGATATTGGAGCCAAAAAAACTGCTGAGGAAGTTCCAAAAGAAACAAAGCAACAGATGGAGGAAAAAGAAGCAAAGGAAAAAGAACAGATCACTTCACCTCCATTTTTTCCTCAGCGTCTTCAGAAGAATAAACTGGACAAGCAATTTGCTCGATTCTTGGAAGTGTTCAAAAAGATGCATAACAACATTCCATTTGCAGAAGCGTTGGAACAAATGCCCAGATATGCCAAATTTATGAAAGACATTCTTTCACGAAAGCGGAGATTGGGAGATTATGAGACAATAGCATTATCAAAAGAATGCAGCGCCATCATTCAGAGAAAACTTCCTCCAAAGTTGAAAGATCCTGGCAGTTTCACTGTTCCTTGCACCATAGGAGAACATGACTTCGGTAAGGCTCTGTGTGATTTAGGTGCTAGTGTTAACTTGATGTCTTTTTCTATTTTCTGGAAACTGCATATTGGAGAAACAATGCCCACTTCAGTCTCACTACAACTTGCTGATAGAATGCTCGTAGTTGAAGATGTGCTAGTCAAGGTTGACAAATTCATTGTCCTTTATATGAAAGAAGACGCAGACGTGCCAATCATCCTCGGGAGACCATTCTTGGCTATAGGTCGAACCATTATTGATGTACAAAAAGGAGAACTAACCATTATGGTACAAGACCAAGAAGTAACATTCAATGTTTTCAAAGCCATGAATTTCCCAGATGATGAAAAGAAGGAGGAATGTTTCAGACTTGAAGTGATACATAGTACCGATCAGAACTCTGATGAAAGACAAAGTTCTACTGACAAACTTAAAACATGTCAATTACCTGTGGAGCCTGAAGATAAAGCACACTGCGTACTGAAGAAGCCTATTCTTGCACTACAAGCAACAGAAGAGAAAAAGTTCCACCAGCTCAACGAATTGGAGGAATTTCACATACATCCTTTTGAGGATGCCAAATTGTACAATGAAAAAACATGATGAGAAGTTAGTGCGCATACAACTGGAACCAGGGCAGAAGGTACTGTTAAACAAATCAAGGGTGAAATTCTTCCCATGGAAGCCAAAATCACGGTGGTCGTGTCCATTTGTGATCACCAAGGTTTTACAAGACAGAGCCGTTGAGATACATGATCCTGACACCAACAAAACTTTCAAGGTTAAAAACAAGCGTGTCAAGCTCTACTGGGGAGAATCATTTGAGCGACAAAAAGAAATTATTACACTTTCAGATCCAGCTTAACGTTCGAGAAGTCACGTCTAGCTGTCGACTTTAAACTTAGCGCTCGCAGGGAGGCAACCCATGCAATTTATGTATATATTGTGATTTAGTGTGATTTAATTTTGTGTGTTTAGTTTTTGCAGATTAAGACGTTTCAGGATGGAAGAAGTTCTCACAAAACTTCACAAGCAATTTCCTTCTCTCCCTCAAAAATCTCTGATGAAAGTCTACAAAGCTCGCTTGGAACGGATGAGACTACTGATAATCAAAGGTATTCATACTGACATTCATTGGATTATTGAAGCACGGGTCCGATTGGCAGGTGAGTCCTTTGACTCTTTTATTTCACATCTGACTAGCTTAGGAAGGAGCACCTACGCTAAAAAGAGAAGAGCCAAAAGAATGTGTGTTTGTTATAAATGTGCTCGCATGTTTTGTAATACTCGTTGTCGTTCTTTAGGAATGATGCCTGATAACCGCGAGGATAAGATTAACTTCATTAGGGATGGCTTGAGTACGGAGTCTTTGGATGACATATCTAAGACTCTTGAGACGCATCCCAGTGGATGTGTGTATCACGAGATTCGTGTGTTATACATACAATTCCAAAAGGAAAGACAACTGTTAAGTCTCGGGAATCTGACTCAAAAAGACCCTGTTTGCCAATTTATAAGAAAATTGGATGGGAAGCTTGTCCCTGACGCATAGACGTCAATCAAGCCGCTACTTTTCTTGTACATATTATATCTCTTTGTCTTTTCCTGATAATTTTGAATTGTTTTGTTGTTTTCTTTTATTTTCTCCGACAGGATCCAGACCTTTTTGACTATCACGATTTGTTTTACTGTTTAACTAATAATTGTCATTTGGCAGGTACTAGTGCTATTATTTTACTCACCCTGTTTCAGGTGTTATAAATTCAACTCATCATTGCACTTTTGAAGACATCCAGAGTAAAACATGGAAGCCACTTCAAGAAGACGAGTTGAAAACATCTGTGTGTTTTGCGGTAGTAGTGTTGGTACTAAACCACAATACGTAGAAGCAGCACAGGAATTGGGTTGAGTCTTAGCTGCAAGGAATATGCACTTAGTATATGGCGGAGGCAATCTTGGACTAATGGGGATCGTTACAAAGGCCATACAGGAAGGAGGCAGTCATGTTTTGGGAATCATCCCAAAACCCTTGGCGGAGGCAAATCTTATTGAACCATCAAACGGAGAGGAACTGATCGTGCCAGGTATGTCTGAACGATTGGTAGAAATGATTAACCGTGCTGATGCTTTTATTAGTTTGCTAGGTGGCTTGAGTACATTGGAGGAAATTTTTACAGTGCTATCTTGGGCGAACCTGAACATACACCAGAAACCGCTTGGACTGTACAACGTTGAAGGATTTTATGATTTTCTTTGTGTGTTTCTTGATGATGCTCGAAGAAATGAATTTGTGTCAAAACCTATGAAAGAACTCCTCTTTACTGCCAGAACTGCTCCAGATCTAATTGAACAAATCTTAGCCTATGAACCATAAGTTGACCCTATCCTTTCAAAGATAAATTGGTCCGAGGACGATCGTGGTAAGAGGCGTCGTGTTAATCTGGATCTTAACCTTTAACTTTCAGTGTAGAATTTCAGCTAACCAGATACTATCTTCTAAACTATTCTTCTACTGTTTAAGACATTGGGGACAATGTCTCATTTAGGTTTGGGGGAGGGAATTAGTTGATTAATATCTTCTTTTTAGTTGTGTGTTGTTTTTATTTTTAGTTCAAAAATTTTAACAAAAATACAAAAAAAATTGAAAAAATTGAAAAAATTACAAAAATACTTTGCGTTTTTATTTTGACTAAAAAAAAGGTGAAATTGGTAAGAGATAGTTGAGTAAGGAGTTTCCACTCCTGAGACGTATCTCAAACCTATTTCGAAAAAAGTTAATTTTTATTTATTTCATTTTAAATTATTTAATTTGTAAATTCTCCATAAAACGGACTAAAATGGATCTTCATATGCTCAGTTGATAGGTATTATCAATATACATGGAAACATACATACATGAGCTATAATTAAAAAGTTTGTAATATTCTGTGATCTAGTTTAAATGGAGGAAGCATCTCAAAAAGTGGAGTAAGAAAAAAAAAAAAAAAACATCCGAGTTATGAAGTCTGCAAGGGTGTCTTAACACCCAGTGCCCTAAAGCCAACTGGTTTGGGAGTCACTGGCCCAAAGCTCGCTACATGGATCGAGGATGTTCCAAAATATATATATCTAAAGTCTGAGTAATTAAGTCCGTAGGGGTGTCTTAACATCTGGTGCCCTAAAGCCAATTGGTTTGGGAGCCACCGACCTAAAGCTCGCTACATACACGGAAGATATTGTATATAAATAAAAAAAATCAAAAATCAAAGAAAAAAATCAGAAAAATCAGAAAAATTATTCCATTGCTGCAAAAAGATGTGAATTCTGATAAAACTTTAGGACAAAAATATTACTCTCTTATCAACTGCACTTGTGACTGTTGTGGCCAAAAATGAGTTGATTAATATTTTGTCAACTGTGTATATGGAGAAGGGTAAAAATAATCGGAGAATTTACTTATTCGGTAATTTAGAATGAAACAAAACAACTATTGACTTGGATTAGATGTTTCATCTGTTTAGTCACTAACTTCTTTTTTCTCCTTTCTCTTGCCTTTTTGATTTTGTGTGCATTAGTTTTATTATCTTTTTACTTTTGTAAAACGTTTGTGGGTATCGTTGCTGTAAGCCCTCACGAGACTATAACTCGTCCACTAGGGACACCTAGGGGTTTAAAGGCTTGTTGCATATGCTAAATGCAACCGTGATCCCTACGAAAGTGGCTTAGTTTAATTTTAATTGTTTCTTGTATTTTATTTTGTTGTTTTGCTCGAGGACTAGCAAAATGTTAGGTTTGGAGGTGTGATGAGCGGAAAAATATCAATATTTACCGCCCCTTTTACTTAATATTTTGTTTAGTTTCTCGGGTTTGATGAATGTTTTGATGTGTTTTAGTTTATTTTACAGATAAAATAATATTCGGACACAATGAAATCATTTCGGACGAAATGTGGGTCAAATAAGGGCAAAAATTGGACTTGACTTATTAATTTTGGAGATTGGAAACTTGAAAGGGCGTTTTTGACAAAGTGTAATTTTGGAAATTCCAGTTTTGATCATCTGTCGTATTTTGGGCATAACTTGTTACTCCGATATCGGAATGAGGTGATTCAAGTGCCAGATTAAATAAAACTCAAAGATCTACAACTTTTAAAGACAAAATATTTTCGAATTCTGAAGATTTCATGACCGAAATTGATGAACCATCCAGAAGTGTGTTGTGTATAATTATTAAAGTCATTTTCAATCATTTTCAAAGCAAAAAAATAAATTAATAAATAACTAATAAAATTATCAAATCATCACCAAACATGATAAGCAATTAGTGGAGCAATTAATAATGGATTTGGTGGAGTAATTGGTGGAGAAATTAATAATGGATTTGGTGGAGAATTTGATGGATGATTTGATGGAGGCAAAATTTTGCCTATATATACCAAGCCATTTCATTTGTAAAATTCATACTTTCTTCTTTGAAATTCCTAAAGAATAAATAAGAAAATTGTATCTTGTTTGTTTATTTACAGCTTTCAGTAATTAATTTTCGCTTTCGCACTTTCTTTTCTTTATTTTTCAGTTTTTACTTTCTGTAATTTACTTCTACGCATAATCCTTTCATTTCTTTACTTTTGCAGTTTTTATTTTTTAAGAAATGAGGAGGTAATTCCCCTTTGCTGGGGTGAAAGGAAAAGCTTTTATTATTGCTATTTAGATTAATCTCCATTAATTATAATATATAAACTATTTAAAACTTGACTTAATGAGGATACCGCTATATTGGCCGGTTGGTAATTAATTATAAATTGGTTTTAACCTGACTAAGTATGGATACCGCCTGGTTGGTCGGTTGGTAATTAATTATTAATTTGACGTAATCATGATACCGCCTTTATGGCTGGTTGGTAATTATCACGTAAAGTTAATATATTATATTAAGGGAGATATCTAAAATAGTAGTAATAAAAGTTGATCCTCTAACCCCAGCATTTTCTTTTATTGTACTTTTACTTTATTTAATTTCAGTAATTTACTTTTCAACAATTTACTCTTCAACAATTTACTTTCAGTAATATACTTTTTTTTTTTTTTACTTTTTACTATTTACTTTTACTTTTTACTTTTTTTACTTTTCAGCAATTTACTTTTAAGTATTTAATTTTCAGTATTTTACTTTATGTCTTTTATTTTATTTAAAATTTTACTACCCGTAAATATGTGTCGTAACTAAGCTAGTTATATGGGGTTGTGATGAAATCCAATATCACCGGTTTATAAGGGGTTAGATTATAGCTTTGGTAATATAAAAGTTTATTTATTGAGTCTTAATCTTAATGGTTTTTATTAACTAGCCATTAATAAAATTGATTAGGTAAACTTAAAATGAACTTGGAAAATGGATTTTAGGTTAAAGACCTTAGACTCAATAGCCCACGATCATCCTTGAGGATATATAACCCTTTAATAGATTTCCTAACAGGATAGGAATATACCTGTCGGGCGGGGGTAGCCATAATTGGAACTTAAACTTAATAAATCCAGGTAATTTGGTTGACATAGACATATGGTTCAATTGGGTTATACTGGGTATTTGTAATCGACCATCGGAAGAGGCTTTTACATAATTTAATGTTCTAGGTTAATAAATTAATATATTACCCAACTGTAAGATAACCACTTCATCTTTAATAGATATTGGAAGGATTCACAACCCTTGATTGTTTTATAAATTTGAATTTTCTTCAATCTACTTTCAAGAAATTTTATTTACTTGTTTTCAGTTTTAAAGTCACCACCCAATCAAACAATCAATCTATTAGATACTTGTAAACATTTGACCTCATAAAAAATTAATAGCAAAGGTTTTAAGTCCTCGTGGGATCGATACTTTTTATAATACTTGAAACGATACCACGATCTTCCACGATTCATTTTACTGTTTAACTAATAATTGTCATTTGACAGGTACTAGTGCTATTATTTTACTCACCCTTTTCAAGTATTATAAATTCAACTCATCATTGCACTTTTGAAGACATCCAGAGTAAAACATGGAAGCCACTTCAAGAAGACGAGTTGAAAACATCTGTGTGTTTTGCGGTAGTAGTGTTGGTACTAAACCACAATACGAAGAGGCAGCACAGGAATTGGGTCGAGTCTTAGCTGCAAGGAATATGCACTTAGTATATGGCGGACACAATCTTGGACTAATGGGGATCATTTCAAAGGCCATACAGGAAGGAGGTAGTAACGTTTTAGGAATCATCCCAAAACCCTTGGCAGAGGCAAATCATATTGGATCATCAAACAGAGAGGAACTGATCGTGCCAGGTATGTCTGAACGACTGGTAGAAATGATTAACCGTGTTGATGCTTTTATTGCTTTGCCAGGTGGCTTGGGTACATTGGAGGAAATTTTTATAGTACTATGTTGGGCGAACATGAACATACACCAGAAAGAAATTGGGCTGTTTAACGTTGATGGATTTTATGATTTTCTTTGTTTGTTTCTTGATGATGCCCGGAGAAATGGGTTCGTGTCAAAACCTTTGAAAGAACTACTTTTTACTGCCAGAACTGCTACGGATCTAATTGACCAAATCTTAGCCTATGAACCACAAGTTGACCCTATCCTTTCAAAGATAAATTGGTCTGAGGACGATCGTGGTAAGAGGCGTCGGATTAATCTGGATCTTAACCTTTTATTTTTCATAGATTTTCAGCTAACCAGGTACGACCTTCTTAACTCTCATTCTACTGCTTAAGACATTGGGGACAATGTCTCATTTAGGATTGGGGGAGGGAATTAGTTGATCAGTATCTTGTTTTTAGTTTGTGTGTTATTTTTATTTTTAGTCCAAAATTTTTCGAAAAATACAAAAAAAAATTGAAAATATTTCAAAAATTACAAAAATATTTTACGTTTTTTCGTTTTAATTTTGACTAAAAAGGTGAAATTGGTAAGAGATAGCTGAGTAAGGAGTTTTCACTCCTGAGACGTATTTCAAACCATTTTTGAAACAAGTTAATTTTTGTTTATTTCCTTCTAAATTATTTAATTTCTGAATTCTCCATAAAACTGACTAAAATGGATCTTCATATGCTCAGTTAGCAGATATTATCAACATGCATTGTAACATACGGACATGAGCTATAATTGAAAAGTTTGTAATATTCAGTGCTCTAGTTTAATTGGAGGAAGCATCTCAGAAAGTGATGGAGTAAAAAAAAAATCCGAGTTATTAAGTCTGTAAGGGTGTCTTAACACCCAGTGCCTTAAAGCCAACTGGTTTGGGAGTCACTGGCCAAAGCTCGCTACATGGATCGAGGATGTTCCAAAATATATATATCTAAAGTCTGAGTAATTAAGTCCGTAGGGGTGTCTTAACACCTGGTGCCTTAAAGCCAACTAGTTTGGGAGCCACCGACCTAAAGCTCCCTAATAGACGGAAGATATTGTATATAAATAAAAAAAAAATTAGAAAAATTATTCCATTGCCATAAAAAAGGTGTGAAATCTGATAGAACTTTATGACAAAAATATTACTCTCTTATCAACTATAGTTGTCACTGTTGTGGGCAAAAATGAGATTGATTAATACTTTGTTGGCTGTGTATATGGAGAATGGTAAATATAATCGGAGAATTTACTTATTCTGTAATTTAGAAATAAATAAAACAACTAGTAACTTGGAGTAGAAGTTTCACCTGATTAGTCACTAACTTTCTTTATTCTATTTTCTCTTGTCTTTTTTCTTTTGTGTGCATTAGTCTTACTACCTTTTTACTTTTGTAAAATATTTGTGGGTATCATTGCTGTAAACCCTCACGAGACTACAACTCGTCCATAATTGGCCCAAAGCTCGCTACATGGATCGAGGATGTTCCAAAATATATATATCTAAAGTCTGAGTAATTAAGTCCATAGGGGTGTCTTAACATTTGGTGCCTTAAAGCCAACTGGTTTGGGAGGCACCGACCTAAAGCTCCCTACATAGACGGAAGATATTGTATATGAATAAAAAAAAATCAGAAAAATTATTCCATTGCCAAAAAAAAAAGTGTGAAATCTGATAGAACTTTAGGACAAAAATATTACTCTCTCATCAACTACACTTGTGACTGTTGTGGGTAAAAATGAGATTGATTAATACTTTGTTGGCTGTGTATATGGAGAATGGTAATATAATCGGAGAATTTACTTATTCGATAATTTAGAAAGAAACAAAACAACTAGTAACTTGGAGTAGAAGTTTCACCTGATTAGTCACTAACTTTCTTTATTCTCTTTTCTTTGTCTTTTTGCTTTTGTGTGCATTAGTCTTACTACCTTTTTACTTTTGTAAAATGTTTGTGGGTATCATTGCTGTAAACCCTCACGAGACTACAACTCGTCCACTAGGGACACCTAGGGGTTTAAAGGCTTGTTGCATACGCTAAATGCAATCGTGATCCCTAGAAAGTGGCTTAGTTTAATTTTTTTTGTCATTTTGCTCGAGGACTAGAAAATGTTAGGTTTAGGGGTGTGATGAGCGGAAAATATATCAATATTTACCGCCCCTTTAACTTAATATTTTGTTTAGTTTCTCGGGTTTGATGAATATTTTGATGTGTTTTAGTTTATTTTGCAGATAAAATAATATCGGGTCTGAATGAAATCATTTAGGACGACATATGGGTCAAATAAGGGCAATTATTGGACTTGATATTTTAATTTTGGAGATTGGAAACTTGAAAGGGCGTTTTTGACAAAATGCAGTTTTGGAAATTCCAGTTTTGCACATCTGTCGTATTTTGGGTATAATTTTTTACTCCAATATCGAATTGAGCTGATTCAAGTTCCAGATTAAAGAACTCTAAGGTCTACAACTTTGAAACACAAAATATGTTCGAATTCTGAAGATTTCATGACCGAAATTGATGAACCATCCAGAAGTGTGTGTGTGTAAATTGTAAAGTCATTTTCAATCATTTTCAAAGCAAAAAAAATAAATTAATAAATAAATAATAAAATTATCAAATCATCACCAAACATGATAAGCAATAGTGAAGCAATTAATAATGGATTTGGTGGAGTAATTAGTGGAGAAATTAATAATTGATTTGGTGGAGATTTGATGGATGATTTGATGGAGGCAAAATTTTGCCTATAAATACCAAGCCATTTCACTTGTGAAATTTATATTTTCTTCTTTGAAATTCCTAAAGAATAAATAAGAAGATTGTATCTTGTTTGTATATTTACAACTTTCAGTAATTAATTTCCGCTTTCGCACTTTCTTTTCTTTATTTTTCAGTTTTTAATTTCCGTAATTTACTTTTACGCACAATCCTTTCCTTTCTTTACTTTTGTAATTTTTATTTTTCAAGCAATGAGGAGGTAATTCCCATTTACTGGGGTGAAAGGTAAAGCTTTTATTATTGCTATTTAGATTAATCTCCCTTAATTATAATATATAAACTATTTAAAACTTGACTTAATGAGGATACCGCTATATTGGCCGGTTGGTAATTAATTATAAATTGGTTTTAACCTGACTAAGTATGGATACCGCCTGGTTGGTCGGTTGGTAATTAATTATTAATTTGACTTAATCAGGATACCGCCTTTATGGCTGGTTGGTAATTATCACGTAAAGTTAATATATTATATTAAGGGAGATATCTAAAATAGTAGTAATAAAAGTTGATCCTCTAACCCCCAATATTTTCTTTTATTGTACTTTTACTTTATTTAATTTCAGTAATTTACTTTTCAGCAATTTACTTTTCAGTATTATACTTTTTACTTTTTACTTTTTACTTTTTTTTTTACTTTTCAGCAATTTACTTTTCAGTATTTAATTTTCAGTATTTTACTTTATGTCTTTTATTTTATTTAAATTTTTACTACACGTAAATATGTGTCGTAACTAAGCCAGTTATCTAGGGTTGTGATGAAATCCAATATCACCGGTTTATAAGGGGTTAGATTATAGCTTGGGTAATATAAAGGTTTATTTATTGAGTCTTAATCTTAATGCTTTTTATTAACTGGCCATTAATAAAATTGATTAGGTAAACTTAAAATGAACTTGGAAAATGGATTTTAGGTTAAATACCTTAGACTCAATAGCCCACGATCTTCCTTGAGGATATATAACCCTTTATTAGATTTCCTTACAGGATAGGAATATACCTGTCGGGCGGGTGTTAGCCATAATTGGAACTTAAACTTAATGAATCCAGGTAATTTGGTTGACATGGACATATGGTTCAATTGGGTTATACTGGGTATTTGTAATCGACCATCGGAAGAGGCTTTTACATAATTTAGTGTTCCAGGTTAATAAATTAATATATTACCCAACTGTAAGATAACCACTTCATCTTTAATAGATATTGGAAGGATTCACAACCCTGGATAGTTTTATAAATTTGAATTTTCTTCAATCTACTTTCAAGAAATTTTATTTACTTGTTTTAAGTTTTAAAGTCACCACCCAATCAAACAATCAATCTATTAGATACTTGTAAACATTTGACCTCATACAAAATTAATAGCAAAGGTTTTAAGTCCTCGTGGGATAGATACTTTTTATACTACTTGAATGATACGTGCGCTTGCGTTATACGCGTGTGATTACGCCGGTCACCCTCTTGCCTATAAAAGCTTTGGTCGCCCGCTGAGCCTGCTTCCAGTTTCTTTCTGACAATTCTCCTCCAGTGATTGCTTAGTTCTCTTTGGTCTCCTGGCTCAAGATCCTGTTGTGTCCCTTATTCGCGGGGTGGTAGACTGGTCATCCTCAGACCTGGCTAGCTTTCTGCTCTTCACTACCTGCATCGGGTCGAGGTGGATTACACCTTTTTGAAAGCGACCTCATTCTTTTGGGATCATGTCTTCCGATTCTCAGGTTTCTAAAGGTGCACTCTCCCTAAAATTAGACTCCATTGTCTGTCACTATGTGATGTGGCATTCTGCATCGACATACTATATTACGGGCTATGAAATAGTCCCAATAGTTACACATATTATTTTCCTCAAAGAATGCCCAGTAATGAAACCAAAGAACCTTCAAAACAATCAATGCAACTCAAATCCAAGTCTTTGAATAAATCATCTAAACCAGTATCACAATGTATGTGCGCAAAGGTTCATTTACAACCTGATTCCTAGGTAAGCCAACTCAATGATTTCATTTCAAAAATTGGGATCGATGGGTCAAACCAACCTAGATATCTCAATTATGCTCTGCAATTGCTTTTTCTGTGCTCAATATTGTATGATTTTCTTTTTCTTTTCTTTTGTCTTTTTTTTTTCAACACACCTACCCGTTAAGGTAGCATTTCTCCTCATGGTGGTCCTAATACTCGCCCATGGGTAGCTTAACGTTTATCGGTTATAGGTGGTTTAATTTTTTTTTTCTTTGGAGACTTTTCTTTTATTTTCAACCATACCACATATCATAACACAAGCAAATCAGGATAGACATCTAAGCAAATGGTCATTCATTGACCTGTAATTTCTTCGACTAGTCATTTTGCCAACTACTCAGGTTTTCACTGCTAAAAACCTATAATTAAGTGCTTACGAGTCTAACATAGATCAACTACTCAAAGTATCAGATAAAAGTACATCAAGAACTTGTCATTTCTAAGATTTCACCCTAAATCAAATAATTTCATCATTGGACTTATGCTTAACTATTAAGGACTAAAAAACAAACAATTTTTTTTTCTGGCTGTAAAACTTTATGTTCTTGTGCGGGGTACTGTCAGACTGGCCACAGCATTGGTCAAAGCTTGTAGTTGCTCCGTAACTTTGGTGATGTTGGACTCCAATTGATCCATATGGGAATCTTCACTGCCTGACGAATCCATGTTTGCTAACCTCTTTTTGACAAGTCTTCATTCTTCTCTGACCCAACGGATATCTATGATGGCTTTTAAGACAAAGGGATTAACATGATGCGTGTATGCATACGATGCATGAGATGCATGTGGTTATCAAAACATCATATATCATTCCGACCTTATTCCTCCCACACTCGGGGTAAGTCCATCTCTATTCTAGGTATGGCTTATTTTATGCACCAATATGGGGTACACAAAATCGTTCTCTCCTATGCTATATGGGTGAACCTTGGCTACCTCAGTCACTTTTCATCAGTAACAGACAAAGACCGCCCATTTACAAAATTGACTAAGCCTATTATGGATCGTGCCATTGTCTAGAAATGATGAATTGGGCCCTCAGTAATCACGGTTGTGGCAGGGATGGACTTTGAGATATCCAAAAGTATACAAATATGCCATAACAAGGCGTATCCTTCTTGGATGAAAGCCAGTACGGATATCAGACTCATGCATTTGGCATATTCGGATCATGTTTGGACTTTCTAAGCCCATCAAGGTTTTCATACAAGTTGGCCCGTTATCATTTTAAAGTGTTCAATCGGATTATCGTGAGGTGCAAACTTGTCCCAGTTGAAAAGGCCCAACAGGTTTACACTTTTGCGATAATGTGGCTAAACAACTTCAAATGATAGGGGGCCCAAACACAAGGTGGCCCATCGTCATTTTGAAAACTTTTGGCCTAATCGTCATAAGATACAGACTCGTCCCAGTTTAAGTGGCCCAACAAGTTCGTATCCTTTGACGAGAGGCCCAAATGGATCCAAATGATAATGGTTCCAAACACAAGCAAAGGGGTAGCTTCTATAGGGTATATAACTATGGTTCATATGTGGGCTTATAAGGGTATTGATAAAGGATCCCGCAGGCGAAAGGTTGCTCATAACTAGGTGTCCCCACTCAAGGGTTCGAGCGACCAAGTGAACGCGCCTTTTTTATACCCTGAGGTACGGGCCAACGAGTGATGGTCATCACATAACGATCCACCGCCTTGAGTGAAAGCGACATCACGATACATGATGCTATCGGGGAAAAAAGGTCTACAAAATATATGAGACTTGGTTAACCAAAGCCAAAGCCACGGACACTACAAGGTATTATTTTGGGGCTGATTCTCTATCCCCAGTGTAGTCACCATATGTAGGAACTAAGTGGTGTTTACCGCTATACCTATGATGTTCGACGACCACGACACTGTTGGGCTCGCAGCCCGTAGAGAGTACGGAGTAACCCGCGGGGGAGTAAACCGGAGAATAAAGGAGTCGCCACCTAGTGTGAACTGCAAAAAGATTTAAGGTCGCACTCACCCCTCGCAAGGGAAGACCTCAAACCGTTGGGTTCGGAATGGTCCCTTACTTATACTAGTATAATGGACAGGTTCACACAATGGTATAGCCAAGTCTTATGCATTCATGCAAGATAATTCAAATAAAAATAAATTTGCACACCCATAAACATTAATAGAAATAATAAAAACATATTACATTAAGAAGTACGATATGTAGTAACGAAAACTATAATAAATAAAGATAAGCGAGAAAAGCATCGATAAATAAATAGTAAACAAAAAGGGGGCTAATTACGCAGATATGAATATTTCCTGAGTGGTACGTGGAGTGTATCCCAAGTACAGACTGCACTATCGTCCATTCGGATTCGGCTACGGAATTTACGTCTGGGTTTCCATTCGATATACCGTAAGGGATAATAACATGCATAATAATCAATGTGATGTAAATAAAAAAAATAGGCATGAAATAATATAATAATGCATATGCGGATAATCACTAACATGAACAAACAAACTAAAGACAAAAAAAAAGATAAATAATAAACTAAAAGCGAAGTAATAAAATAACGATGAATAAAAAAATAAAAAAGGATAAATAACGGAATGCCAAAGAAAGAAAAATAATGTGACTAGAAATTTGGTCGTCTTTGATGTAGGACTTCGCATACCCGGCTGAACGTATTTCACATCAAGCCAGACATGCAACGTCCAGAACTATGAAAATAAATATGGTAAGGGTGCCCTCAGGTCTTACCTTTTAAGTTGCTTTCTTGGAAGTGCGTTAAACCGTCATCAGAAGGATTGCTGGTTGCTGCTCACGCTGTTTCTACTTTGTTGTTTGCTGTTTGCTGTTTTACTGTTTGCTATTGTTGTTTCGATGTTTGCTATTTTCTGGTTATTGTTTGCTGTTTTCTAGTTTTTTGGTTATTTTTGTTTTTTGTTTCTGCTGTTTTGGTTTTTTTGTTTCTGTTGTTTTGGTTTTGCTGTTTTTTTTATTTTTTTTCTACTATTTTTTGCTACTGTTTTTGATATTTTGGCTGCTATTTTTTGGTGTTTTTGGGCTACCGTTTTTAGGGTTTTCTGGTGGTTTTTTTTAACTGTTTGGAAGGTTATTTTTGCTGGTTGTTCGGTGGTTGTTTCACGGTTAGGAAGGTTATTTTTGCCAGTTGTTTGGTGGTTGTTTTTTCACGGTTTGGAATGTTATTTTTACTGGTTGTTTCACGGTGATGGGGGTACTATTTTGGTTTCGGTTTTGGCTCATGCTATTTGTTTGTTTTGGCTCACACTGGTTGCTGATTTCTTGTTATTTCTTTTGAGGTTTCAGGGTTGTGTTTCTCGGTGTTTCAGGGTTTTGTTTGTTTGGTGTTTGGCTAAGATTTTTGTTGGTTTTTTCGGTGATTGGCTAAGGGTTTTTTGTTGGTTGTTTCGGTGATTGGTTATTAGAAGAAGAAGAAGGAGAAAAGAGTCTTAAGGTTTTCTTGGTGGTGTTCACTCCCAATGGTTGAGAAGGAGAGCCCTCAATAGGGTTTTTGTTGTTTGTTGATTCGGCCAAGCCCCCCTTGTGTCATGATTTGGTCCCTAATTTATAGTTGTAAGTGTTCCTAGAACATGCCAAGATCGTCTAAGAGTGACTTGTGTGTGAATAAAATCAAAAGAGTTGCGGAAAATACTCACATTGATCAGATGAGTTCCAAACTTTTTATGCATTTCGGTAGAAGCTCCAAGCCTTCTTGAGTGTTTCCAACACTGAGGTGAGTTTCCCTATCACCTTGATTCACTCCTTGATGTGCTAGCAAGAATGAAATGAAAGAAAAATTGCTCTCCCAAGAGGCAATGGAGTTCGGCATTTGAGAGAGAGAAGAGGAATAGTTGTTTGCTTATTTTTGTTTCTAAAACAAAAGTTGTTACACAAGTTGACTTGTCAAAAATGTGTATATACTTTTTCAAAAGCAAAACAAAACACGACTTGTCAAAAATTTGTATATACTTTTTCAAAAGCAAAACAAAACACAAAGTGTCTTGGAGAAGCTATCATAAAAGCTCTCAACCACTTCCATCAACTTGAATGACAAGTGATGTAAGTTGGTGGGTCCCACTTTAAATTCTAAATTTAAGTTGGACAATCCAACACGCAACTTCGCTCGGGCCCGGATTCGTTTAATTCCAAATTAAACGAATTTTCCATTGCGACTTAATTAAATCCAATTTAATTAAATAATAATACCTCGCAATATTATTACGTAAGTCGGTTACGAATTAATTCAAAATTAATTCGTTCGCTTGAATTAAAATCCAATTTTAATTCCGCAATGAAATCTAATTTCAATTAATATATATCTAATATATTATTTTAGCCCAATTAAATAAATTAAATAGCAAAATCTAATTTCACCATTAAATTTATTTTACCGATTAATTCAAAATTAACCGCGTTTTCTCTTCTCGACGAATTTAATCCCAGATAAATTCTCGACGCAATTAATCCCAGATTAATTCTTTCTCTGTTAATTAATCCCAGATTAATTCTTGCCGTAATTAATCCCAAATTAATTTTCTGTTCGAGTCAAATCTCAATGGTGAATCTTCGGGAAGCGGCCCAAGTGATCCATGGATATGTTGGTAGTAAATATGGTCATCGGATTATCTGAATACATGTTTACCCGGTACCACGTTCTCACCGATTGACAAGACAAGGTCGGCTTTCAGCAAAGCACCGTGCCTACCCAATTCTCCAGAAATATTCTTTAAAGGAATATATAATCTTTGTCAGGCGTAGCATACGTAGTATTACGTATTACGATCCAGTATCGAATGTCACATGCTAGGCCTGGGGCTGGAATTGTGTCTGCCCCGTATGAAACATATACCGGATCTCTGGTAACTAATCTCTATAATCGGATAATCATGACCTTGTCATATTATCCTGATAGCTACAGCATACAAGAGTACCAGTTCCATATCCTGCGTGATCATCATCTCTATATGACTGAAGTGATACTTCCATCTTGACATCACACCCAATACACTACGGTTCTCAGTATTCCCAGAAGAGGCGCACACATAACCTGTTAAATCCCCGAACGACCAAAACCAAAGTATATTGATTGTCGCAAGTATTAGCGATGCAAGTCTGAGGTTAAGACCAAATACATCTACCCTGATTTGGATTCCATAGACACATAGTCATACTACCAATGGGATTCCGAGGGGTCTATCCAGAGCGAAGGTGTTTCCGTACCATCGGTAAACAGTACCTCCTATTACACTTGCATGAGTATCCAATACCCAAATATACGAGAAATATGACGTTACGCTACCATAACGTGCACAAGTGTAATACTAGTCTATTCCACATTATCGATGTCAAGTCTCGATAATACTACGACTAGGGATATTTAATGATTAAACCTTAGTGGATTAATATTGTCTCATATCTTATTATTCCGGTACTAATCATATGGACTTTTATCATTTATGTATCTCGATAATCCAATTACAATTGATAAAAGAGCAATTTCCTTTGTCACATAGTTAATTTGTACAACAACGCCATGTTCTGTACAAATAGTGATGATATGGGTCATAGTTATCCAACAATCTCCCACTTGGCCTATAGCCAATCACTCAAGTGTCCTACACCTGAACTGTGTAAAGTTTGCTCAAACTTCTGTTGAGAAACAGCTTTCATCAGCGGATTTGCAATGTTATCATATGATGCGTTTTATTTGATCATTACATTGCCACGATGTATGATCTGACGAACCAGATGAAATAGTCAAACATATACTTGGATTGTTGATGAGACCGTAATTCTTTAGCCTGTGTTGTAGCCTAGCTCAGCTGCTAACAGAACTATACCTAATCCAATTAGGATTATATAGATCCAAAATGCTTCTTTTTCTGCCTCAGCTGCATCAATGTTCCGCTCTTGTTGTTTATTCGGCAACAATATATTTCTTGGAAGATTTCCAGCTCACTGTTATGTTATTCAAACCTTATATGTACCCTTATTGCGACTTACAGTCGTTTTCATTGGTTTGGAAACTTGCAGCGGTGAACCTAGTTACCTCAAGTTCTCATTTCCCCATATTTTAAGAACGCATCCTTAGTTCGTCCAAGATACTCAATGATGTTCTTTAGATCAATCCAGTGACCATCACCTGGATTGGCCTTATAGCATCTACATATGCTCAAAGCATATGAGACATCAGGTCATATACATTTCAAAAACGTACGAATTGTGGGAGGGTTATCAGCAGCTTTCTAGATCTATCCCAGTAGATCTTTATTCCTAGAATAAAGACTTCTTCTCCCAGGTATTCCATGGAGAATTTTAATGAAAGCCAAGCTTTCCCCGATTATATTATAGGAATGTTATTACTAAGAAGCAATACATCATCAACTTATACGACATTTATTGTCAGTGCGCTCCCACTAACCTTCTTATATACACAAGAATCATATTCGTTTTGAATTAAATCATATACCATTATGATTACATCAAAACGCTAGTTCCAAGACCGCAATGCTTGTTTTAAGCCATAAATGGATCGAGTTAACTTGCAAACCTTGTTTGCTTGTTTTGGTACGATAAAATCGTTAGGATGTTGATAAACATCCTCCAAAAGGTTTCTGTTAAGGAAAGCGGTTTTGACGTCCATGTGCCATATTTCATAAATGAAATATGCAATATTAGCAAGCATTATCCAAATGGATTTAATCATGGCAACAAGTGAAAAAGTTTCATCGTAGTCGACACTATGTCGTTAACGATACCCTTTCTGTACAAGCCTAGCTATGTAAATTTGTATGTTGTCATCCATGTATGTCTTCCTTCAAGACTCATATAGTACCAATAGGCACAATGCCTTCTGGTACATCAATCAGTGTCCAAACTTGGTTGTATACATGTAATCCATTTCGGACTTCATGGCACTTTTCCATAAAAGGAGTCGATATCTTGTATCACTTCCTCATACGTAGCTGGTTCGTCTTCCTCAATAAGATTGATATCTACATGAGGTGAGATCAGAACCCCATACCTCCCAGGTTGTTTTCTGACTCTCTCCGACCAACGCGGTTCTTGTGTATTCCAAGATTATTGGTATAGTTTCATCCTTGATGAACTATTAGTGTTCCGTAAAGGAGTCAGTGCCAGGAGCAGTATTACTCCAATTTTCATCGAGTTTTACTTTCCTCCCACTTATCACTGCATATAGGAATTACTCTTAGGAAAACCGCATGGAGAGCAACAATTACATTGTTCTCTTGTGAGTTGTATAAGTACTATACTTTGGTTTCCCTAGGACAACCAATTACAAATAGGCACTTATCTGATTTGGGTTCTAGTTTGGTATCATCCAAACGTATGCCCAGCATTTCCAAATCTTCAGGAATATGAAACCCGGTTTCTTTCCTGTTCATATCTAATATGAAGTCTATCTAACAGATTTTCATGGAACCTTATTCAAAATACGTATTGCACTTTTTAATGTGTATCCTCAGAAGGAAATTGGTAGCTCAGAGCGACTCATCATTAACCTTACCATGTCCAACAAAGTTCGGTTTCTCTGTTCGGATACACAGTCAAATTGAGATGTCCCGGGAGGAGTACACTGTAAAAGAATACCATACTCTTTCAAGTAATCTTGAAACTCATATCTTTAAGTATTTTACAATATGGTCCAACCGTAATGTTTTTAATACTTTTACCGATCTGTTTTCTTACTTCGTGTCGAAACTCTTTGAATTACTCAAAAGTTTTTGATTTGTGTTTCATAAGATACACATAACCGTAACGCGATGCCACATCCATAAAAGTTACGAAGTATTCATATCCACCTATAGCCTAGCTAGACATGGGCCCACTTACGTCACTATGAACGAGGGGTAACAGATCGGTGGCACTTGCACTTTTACCAAGTAAAAGGTGTTTTAGGCACTTTGCCTAATAAACTAGATTCGTAGACATTATTTGAATTAGAATCAAATATGTCCTAATATCCACTCTTCGAAAGTGTGGATATACGAGTCTTGTTTATGTGTCCTAGACAACAATGCCACTTTTAAGTCTCATTAGATTTATAAAGTTTGAGCTTTTGTTTGTCATATTATATGTTTGAGATTCATTTATATTCTAAATATAAATATTGTTATTCACATCTAATGTGCTTATCTCAATATCATCTTTATAAACAAAACACTTAGTGTTCTAGAATATAAAGGTATACCCGCAACGGGTTAAACTAGATACAGAGATAATGTTCATAGTCAAACTAGATACATTATAATAGTTTCCTAATTTATGTACATGCCCAAAAGGTAGTTCCAAAACTTAGGTTTCTACGGCCTAAACAACGACTCTCATCCCGTTTCCAACTCATAGGTCGATCTCATCTGAAGCCAGTCTCCTTCTAATCAGCAGATTCCGCACATCAGTACATATATTTATGTACCCCATCTAGTAATCCAATTTTAAAACCAGCAGTGGACATGTTTATAACAAACATACCTGAAGTCATAGCCTTGCCCGTCTTCACTTCCTTCAGGTCTGCCTTGTCCATACGCCAGTCACACTTCCAGTGACCCCGTTTGCCACAGTTTAGGCGAACATCTTGGGATATGTCCTTTGTCTTCCCAGAAGACAGTGACTATTTAGCCTAGCCCTTTTCTTCACACCCCAGAAGCCTTCGGCCAAGCCTTGGCCTTCTGGGATGTCGAAGTAAGATGCGCCTTGCGCTTCTTGCCCTTTTGTAAGCTCTGGCTCTGTCTACTTGAGCATAGCCATTAACTCTCCAAGAGTTTTCTTATTGCAATTAGTACTTCCAAGATCTAAGATTAGATCTATGAAGATCTTTTAATTTCAATATCATACTATAAGGATCTAATCCTTAATTCTGATGAAGAAATTAAGGAGTCTTTGCGGCAAGCATAACAGATTGAGCACTAAATTTTTCATCACGATGAGTCTTCCAAAGCTCATGCACTACTATTTGCTCAACTCCGGGCTTAGGCCCGAGATGTCACTCTATCAAATAAAGTAACTTCTCGGCTCCCAGGACTATCCTGAGGTTCTATTCCCAATTTGAAAATTGAAGCCGCTTAAAGACATTTTCACCCAGGATTATGTTTTAAACGCTAATCTTTCAGTTATCTTGATTCTAATAGTCCAACTATCCAATCAATGATTTCAGGTACAATCGAATATAATGATTACTATAGTCTAACTATATAATCAACTACTATTTGATTGGTTAAATTCAAATATATTGATTACTATAATCCAATTTGTAGTTTGAATACAGTCCAACTGTTTAATTAAAACAACAATTGAATATTAGTCCAACTAATATATTTATATTTAAATAATTAATGAAGAAAAAATAAATAAGCGCGTAATGGCAAGTATCTAAACGAAATTACAAATTTAATACTTGCCTCCCACTATTTTTCGGCGAGCCTCTATCCCTCTGTGGAGTACTCGGGAAACCTAGTTTCCTAGTGGGCTATGATCCCGTTAAATAACACACAACCTTGACTTTGGCCAACAAGCTGTATGATATTTAACTAGGTAGATCTCTAATATCAATTAGATCTCATCCAATTCCTAGATCCAGTAGGTGGACATCCAAGTCCGAAACATATATCCAATATATGCAAATATATCTGATATATTCCCTAATCTTTTTCCTCTGAATCAACTAAGCCTTGGCTTTGGCTCAACAAGCTTAATGAAACCAGTTAAGCGTGACCCATTGACAGTGGGAAAGCTTCGTAATCGAGGTCGATGAACAAGAAGTGACCTTGACTTTGGCCAAAAAATCACAACTTGCCCAAGACGTACGATATGGAACAAAGCTTTTGCGATTCAAACACATCTACGATGGACAAAGGTCTTGACTTTGGCCAACAAACCAATGCCAATCTTGGATCTTGAGAGGAAATCACTCAATGGAAGGAAAAACGCTTAATATGAAATGAGGGTTTTTGTCGCAATTTGGCAACCAATTTATTATCTTTAATTAGGTCTCATCATACACCCTTAAGCATGCATTCTAAACGCATAATAAGGGGCGAATAAAATTTAATAATGATATGCAGATGGATATACAACAAACTTGTTCCTAGAACAAATCTCTCTATTTCCTCTCTCTCGCTAGCATTATTCATACTTCTACCCAATTACATAATACTTCTAAAGAAACCTCATTTACATTGAGGGGAATTGGTGAGAAGAGAAATACAATGAGAAAAGAGGTAATAGGCTGGACACGCAGGTCCAATTTAATAAATTCTAAATTTAATACAATAATTTCCAAAATTGCCCTCACTCATCTAATATCCATCTGATATACATTATTCATACATACATCCAAGTATTTACACAAAGCATGTTATCAATCAATCTAATCCAATTAATTAATCTTTGATTAGTGACCATCCAATGTTCAAACAACGATTTGATTTGCGCGAGTCCAACTCGTTTAAGAATAAACACTCAAAGTAAGTATTCTTGAATTATATCGAACTAGAATTTTAAATCCAATTTAAATTGTATCCAATACTAATTAAAATTTAATTCCAAATTAAATAATTACACCTTCAATAGTGCCTTTTAGACTTGGATTCCAAATCCAATCTTTATGGGTCTCAAAGGCCCAATTAGTATCCAATATTATTCAATTAAAGTCCAATGGGCTTTCAATTAATTCTTAAGGCATGAGCTTTGGCAATTATGGGTCAAACCCAAGATGCCAAGGCCTAATTAGGAATCACCCAATTAAATTTTTTTTAAAGGCCCAATTATCATATTTGGATTTTATGGAAATGGTTTTAGGCCCAATTGGATCCAACCAATTATCCTAAACGAAACTTGGCCCAACCAAGCCCAAATACAATAAATTAAATTAACTCATTATTCCAAATTACAAATTAATTCAATTCAAGTGTAATTACCATAATTAATTAATCTAATGATTCAAAAACACTAATTAATTCAATTAATCATGCTCTACATTTCCAATTCATGTCCAACACAAATTGAAGCAGAATCAATCTTATAACATTCATCACGGCTCACGTCAAAGGCATACAAAAATCATTCAATTTGATTTCAATCTAATTAAATCAACATCTAATATTTCTATCATGCCAACAACACATCCAATTGTCTAATTTTCAAAATTTACCATGAGCAACCTAGGGGTACATTCGGCCAAGCATGAAGAATTAGGGATTTTTGATCTAATCAATTTATCACAGATCCAATGATATACAAATCCAATTCAACATCATATAAACTCAACCCAACCATCAATTTAGGCATTTCATGTTCCAAACACAAAAATCCCAAATTTAAAGTTTAGAACCCTAGATTTTCAAATCAAGCTTAGATCGCTCTATACCATTGTAAGCGTTCCTAGAACATGTCAAGATCATCTAAGAGTGACTTGTGTGTGAATAAAATCAAAAGAGTTGCGGAAAATACTCACATTGATCGGATGAGTTCAAAATTTTTTATGCATTTCCGTAGAATCTCCAAGCCTTCTTGAGTGTTTCCAACACTTGGGTGAGTTTCCCTATCACCTTGATTCACTCCTTGATGTGCTAGCAAGAAAAAAATGAAAGAAAAATTGCTCTCCCAAGAGGCAATGGAGTTCGGCATTTGAGAGAGAGAAGAATGAATAGTTGTTTGCTTATTTTTGTTTCTAAAACAAAAGTTGTTACACAAGTTGACTTGTCAAAAATGTGTATATACTTTTTCAAAAGCAAAACAAAACACAAAGTGTCTTGGAGAAGCTATCATAAAAGCTCTCAACCACTTCCATCAACTTGAATGACAAGTGATGTAAGTTGGTGGGTCCCACTTTAAATTCCAAATTTAAGTCGGACAATCCAACACGCAACTTCGCTCGGGCCCGGATTCGTTTAATTCCGAATTAAACGAATTTGCCGTTGTGACTTAATTAAATCCAATTTAATTAAATAATAATACCTCGCAATATTATTACGTAAGTCGGTTACGAATTAATTCAAAATTAATTCGTTCGCTTGAATTAAAATCCAATTTTAATTCGGCAATGAAATCTAATTTCAATTAATATATATCTAATATATTATTTTAGCCCAATTAAATAAATTAAATAGTAAAATCTAATTTCACCATTAAATTTATTTTACCGATTAATTCCAAATTAACCACGTTTTCTCTTCTCGACGAATTTAATCCCAGATAAATTCTCGATGCAATTAATCCCAGATTAATTCTTTCTCTGTTAATTAATCCCAGATTAATTCTTACCGTAATTAATCCCTTATTAATTTTCTCTCTCATAATTAATCCCAGATTAATTTTATGTTCGAGTCAAATCTCAACGGTGAATCTTCAGGAAGCGACCCAAGAGATCCCTGGATATGTTGGCAGTAAATACGGTCATCGGACTATCCGAATATGTGTGTACCCGGTACCACGTTCTCATCAATTTACAAGACATGGTTGGCTTCTAGCAAAGCATCGTGTCTACCCAATTCTCCAGAAATATTTTTTAAAGGAATATATAATCTTTGCCAGGCGTAGCATACATAGTATTGCGTATTACGATCTAGTATCGAATGTCACATGCTAGGCCTGGGGCTGGAATTGTGTCTGCCCCGTACGAAGCATATATCGGATCTCTGGTAACTAGTCTCTATAATCGGATAATCATGACCTTGTCATATTATCCCGATAGCTGCAGCATACAAGAGTACTAGTTCCGTATCCTGCGTGATCATCATCTCCATATGACTGAAGTGATACTTCCATCTTGACATCACACCCAATACACTACGATTCTCAGTATACCCAGAAGAGGCGCACAAAGAACCTGTTAAAGCCCCGGACGACCAAAACCAAAGTATACTGATTGTCGTAAGTATTAGAGATGCAAGTCTCAGGTTAAGACCAAATACATGTTGGGTTTTCTAGGTCAAACCAAGATCAAATTAAGCAAGAAATCATGTGAATACAACAATGTAAGAATGCGGAAAATACTCACTTTGATCGGTTTTGGATGTAGGAGATAACAAAAATTCCAAGCCTTTGTGTTGTGCTCCAAGCTGCCCTTTGATGTATGTAAAGTTTCCAAGAATCTCATTGAATTCCAAACTCATGGATATGTTTCCCTCTCACCTTATATGATTCCTTGTGAGTGCTAGCTCTAAGAAAAAAATTGCAACAATTCTTTCATGGTTTGTGAAGAATTCGGCCAAGCCAAATCCAAGGGAGAGAGATGAGAAGAAATTTTTATGTCTTGTCTATTTGTTTCTAAAACAATTAATTCCATATGACAAAAAGTCTCTCAAACTTTTTGTATATCTTTTTTTCCAAAAAAGGCTAAAACAATTTGGAGGGAAAAATTGCATTAATTGTTCCCAACAACTCCCATCATCAAAAAGTGACTAGAAGTCAATCTCAAAAAGTTGACAAGACTTCCATCACTAAAGTGACATTTGATGAGACTCGCAATGTGACTTGTGGGCCCCACTTTAATTTCAAAATCCGAGTGGGCCCGCAAACACATTCCGGGCTCGGGAACGTTAATTCCGAATTAACGAATTTTCCGTTGCGATTTAATTAAATCAAATTTAATTAAATAAATATGCCTAGCACAATTACAGTTAAAGTCGCTAGCGAATTAATTCTTAATTAATTTGTTCGCCCGAATTAAAATCCAATTTTAATTTCACGTCGAAATCCAATTTCATTTAATATATCGAATATATTATTTTAATCGATTAATTCCAAATTAATCGTTCTCTCTCTTTAATTGAATTTTATCCCATATAAAATTCTCAGTAATTAATCCTAGATTAATTTTCTCTCTCTTCCAATTAATCCCAGATTAATTATGTTCGAGTCATACGTCATCGGTGAATCTTCGGGAAGCGACCCATGAGATCCCTGGATATGTTGGCAGTAAATCTGGTCATCAGACTATCCTAACATGTACATACCTAGTACTACGTTTTTACCGATTTATGAGACATGGTTGGCTTCTAGCAAAGCACCGTGCCTACCCAATTCTCCAAAAATATTATTTTAAGGAATATGTATTCTATGTCAGGCGTAGTATACGTAGTATTGCGTACAGCGATCCAGTATCGAATGTCACATGTTAGCCTGGGGCTGGAATTTTGTCTGCCCGTACGAAGCATATATCGGATCTATGGTAACTAGTCTCTATAATCGAATAATCATGACCTAGTCATATTATCCCGATGACTGCAGTACTTAAGAGTACTAGTTCTGTATCCTGCATGATCATCATCTCCATATGATTGGAGTGATACTTCCATCTTGACATCACACCCAATACACTACGATTCTCAATATACCCAGAAAAGGCGTACACAGAACCTGTTAAAGCCCCGGACGACCAAAACCAAAGTATATTGATTATCACAAGTATTAGCGATGCAAGTCTCAAGTCAAGACCAAATACACCTACCCTGATTCGGACTCCCATAGACAAATAGTCATACTGCAAATGGGATTCCGAGGGGTCTATCCAGAGCGAAGCTGTTTCCGTACCATCGGTAAACACAACCTCCTATTACACTTCCATGAGTATCCATAACACGCACAAGTGCATGTTATGCTCCCATAACACGCACAAGTGCATTACTAGTCTATTCCGCATTACCGATGTCCAATTTCGATAATACTACGACTAGGGATATTTTAATGATTAAACCTTAGTGGATTAATATTGCCTCATATCTTATTAATCCGGAACTAATCATATGGACTTTTATCATTTATATATCCCGGTAATCAAATTACAAATGATAAAAGAGCAATTTCCTTTGTCACATAGTTAATTTGTACAATAAAACCATGTTATGTACAAATAGTGATGTTATGGGTCATAATTGTCCAACAATCTCCCACTTGCCCTATAGCCAATCACTCAAGTGTCCTACACCTGAACTATGTACGGTTCGCTCAAACTTCTGCTGAGAAACAGCTTTTGTCAGCGGATTTGCAAGGTTATCATCTGATGTGATTTATTCGATCATCACATCGCCACGATGTATGATCCAACGAATCAGATGAAACAGTTGAAGTACATACTTGGATCGTTGATGAGACCATTAATTCTTTAGCCTGTGTTGTAGCCAAGCTCAGCTGCTAACAGAACTACTCCTAATCTAATTAGGAATTTTACAGATCCAAAAATTACTTCCTTTGCTGCCTCAACTGTAGCAATATTCTGCTTTTGTTGTTTATTCGGCAATAGTATCTTGCTTGGAAGATTTCCAGCTCACTGTTCCGTTATTCAAACTATATAGTACCCTTATTGCGACTTACAGTCGTTATTTTCGGTTTGGAAACTTGCAACAGTGAACCCAGTAACTTCAAGTTCTCCTCCTCCATAGCTTAAGAAAGCATCATTAGTTCATCTGAGATACTTAAGGACGTTCTTAACATCAATCTAGTGACCATCACTTGGATTGGCCCGATTGTGACTCCATATGCTAAAAGCATATAAGACACTAGGTCACGTATATATATTTCAATGTACGATTCCTCAGAGAGTGCCAACAACTTTTAGATCTATCCCAGTAGATCCTTATTCCTAGAATAAAGGTTGTCTCTCCCCAGTAGTCTACGGAGAATTTTCATGAAAGCCAAGCTTTCACCGATTTTATTATGGGAATGTCATTTCCAAGAAATGATATGTCATCATTATATAGGACATTCATTGTCAGTGCGCTCTCACTAACCTCCTTATATACACAAGAATCATTTTCGTTTTGATTTAAATCATATACCATTATGATTACATCAAAACGTCGGTTCCAATAACGCAATTCTTGCTTCAATCCATAAATGGATCGAATTAACTTGCAAACCTTGTTTGCATGTTTTGGTGCGACAAAACCGTCAGGATGTTGATAAACATCCTCCAAAAGGTTTCCATTTAAGGAAAGCGATTTTGATGTTCAGCTGCCATATTTCATAAATGAAACATACAGCACTAGCAAGCATTATCCAAATGGATTTAATCATGGCAATGAGTAAAAGGTTTCGTCGTAATCGACACAATGTTGATAACGATACCGTTTCGCTACAAGCCTAGCTTTGTACGTTTGTATGTTGTCATCCATGTATGTCTTCCTTGAAGACTTATATAGTACCAATAGGCACAATGCCTTCCGGTACATCAACTAGTGTCTAAACTTGTTTGGTATACATGGAATCCATTTCAGACTTCATTGCACTTTGCCATAATAGGGAGTCGATACCTTGTATCACTTCCTCATTCGTAGTCGGTTTGTCTTCCTCAATAAGATTGACATTTTTACGAGGTGAGATCAGAAAACCATACCTCCTAGGTTGTTTTCTGACTCTCTCCGACTTACGCGGTTCTTGTGTATTCAAAGATTGTGGTACAATTGTTGGGTTTCTACTATAGTCCCAAGATCATTCAAGCATTATGGATATGTGAATACAATAAAGAAGTATGGCGGAATCATACTTACAATGATCGGCTTTTGCGATGCGAGGAACAATAAAAATTCTTCAAGCTTTTCCTCCAAGGTGCTCACGGCTTTGACCTCATTTTTGTGCTCCATGATTTCTTCAAGCTCCAAGCTTTAAGTGTGCATTCCATGCCCATGGGTGGGTTTCCCTATCACCTTTGGATGACTCCTAAAGTTTGCTAGAACTTGTTAAAATTTGCAACAAATCCTCACTTTCGCCTTCTTCCAACTCTCGGCTTTGAGAAGCAATTTTGAGAGAATTTAGCCCTTGGCCGAATTGGAGAAGAGAAGAGAAGAGAGAGAGAAGAATTTCAAGTGTGTTGGTTGTATTGATTTCAAAAAACAATTAAATGATATACCAAATTCAAAAAATGGTACATGGCATTTAAGCCTTCCAACCACCACCATCAATCAAAAGTAACTAGACATCACATCACTAAAAGTGACAAAACATCTATCAATTGAATGACTAATGATGTGACTTGTGATGTGACTTGTGGGCCGCACTTGAATTCGAAATGCGAGTGGGCCCGCAAACACTCCCGGGCTCAGGTTCGCTAATTCCGAATTAACTAATTTTCCATTGCTATGTAATTAAATAAAATTTAATTAAATAATTATGTCTAGAAAAATTACTATTCACATCGCTAACGAATTAATTCTAAATTAACTCGTTTGCCAGAATTAAAATCTAATTTTAATTCTGCGTCGAAATCTAATTTCGTATGATATATCGAATATATTATTTTATCGATTAATTCCAAATTAATCGTTCTTTCTCTTTAAATAATATTTTATCCTAGATAAAATATCACCGTAATTAATCCTAGATTAATTTTCTCTCTCATTTAATTAATCCAGATTAATTATGTGCGAGTCATACGTCATCAGTGAATCTTCGGGAAGCGACCCATGAGATCCGCGGATATGTTGGTAGTAAATCCGGTCGTCGGACTATCCGAACACGTACGTACCTAGTACTACATTTTTACCGATTTACAAGACATGGTTGGCTTCTAGCAAAGCACCGTGCCTACCCAATTCTCCAGAAATATTCTTAAAGGAATATGTAATCTTTATCAGGCGTAGTATACATAGTATTGTGTATTGTGATCCAGTATCGGATGTCACGTGCAAGGCCTGGGGCTAGATATGAGAACTATGTCGTTATGCTCCCACAATGCGCACAAGTGTAATACTAGTCTATTCCGCATTATCGATGTCCAATCTCGATAATACTATGACTAGGGATATTTAATGATTAAACCTTCGTGGATTGATACTGTCTCATATCATCTCAATCCAGAACTAATCATAAGGACCTTGTATCATTTAAATATCTTGGTAATTTGATTACAAATGATAAAAGAGCAATTTCCTTTGTCACATAGTTAATTTGTACAATAGCACCATAATCTGTACAAATAGTGATGCTATGGGTCATAATTGTCCAAAAATCTCCCACTTGGCCTATAGCCAATCACTCAAGTGTCCTACACCCGAACTATGTACGGTTCGCTCAAACTTCTGCTGAGAAAATGCTTTCGTCGGCGGATTTGCAGTGTTATCATCTTATGCGATTTATTCGATCATCACATCGCCACGATGTATGATCTGAACGAATCAGATGAATATATGAAGTATATATCTGTATCGTTGATGAGACCATTAATTCTTTAGCCTGTGTTGTAGCCTAGCTCAGCTGCTAACAGAACTACTCCTAATCTGATTAGGATTATTATCAATAAAAAAGGCTTCTATTGCTGCCTCAGCTGCAGCAATAACCCTCTTTTTTGTTTATTCAGTAACAGTATCTTGCTTGGAAGATTCCCAGCTCACTGTTCCGTTATTCAAACTATATATAGTATCGTTATTGCGACTTATAGTCGTTTTTATCGGTTAGTAAACTTGCAATAGTGAACCCAGTCACTTCAAGTTCTCCTTCTCCATAGTATAAGAAACCATCCTTAGTTCATCTAAGATACTAAAGGATGTTCTTAACATCAATCTAGTGACTATCACTTGGATTGGCCTGATTGTGACTCCATATGCTCAAAGCATATGAGACACCAGGTCGCGTATATTTCTTTCAATGTAAGAGTTCTCGGAGAGTACCAACAACTTTTAGATTTATTCCAGTAGATCTTTATTCCTAGAATAAAGGTTGTTTCTCCCAAGGATTCTATGAAGAATTTTCATGAAATCCAAGCTTTCACCGATTGTACTATGGGAATTATCATTTCCAAGAAATGACATATCATCATTATATAAGACATTCATTGTCAGTGAGCTCCCACTAATCTCCTTATATACACAAGAATCATTTTCGTCTTGAATTAAATCATATACCATTATGATTACATCAAAACGAAAATTCCAAGAACGCAATGCTTGCTTCAATCCATAAATGGATCGAATAACTTGCAAACCTTGTTTGCTCGTTTTGGTATGAAAAAACCTTCAGGATGCTGTAAATATCCTCCAAAAGGTTTCCTTTTAAGGAAAGTGATTTTGACATTCAGCTGCCATATTTCATAAATGAAACATGCATTATTAGCAAGCATTATCCAATTGGATTTAACCATGGCAATGAGTAAAAGGTTTCGTCGTAATCGACACAATGTTGATAAAGATACCTTTTCGCTACAAGCCAGCTTAGTATGTTGGTATGTTGCCTTCCATGTATGTCTTCCTTGAAGACATATATAGTACCAATAGGCACAATGCCTTCCGGTACAACAACCAGTGTCTAAACTTGGTTGGTATACATGGAATCCATTTCGGACTTCATGGCACTTTGCCATAATAGGGAGTCGATACCTTGTATCACTTCCTCATATGTAGTCAGTTCGTATTCCTCAATAAGATTGACATCTTTAAGAGGTGAGATCAGAAACTCATACCTCCCAGGTTATTTTCTGACTCTTTCTGACTATCGCGGTTCTTGTGTATTCGAAGATTATTGGTATAGTTTCATCCTTGATGAACTATTTATGTTCCATTAAGGAATCGGTGCCTGGAATAGTATTACTCAGATTTTCATCGAGTTTTACTTTCCTCCCACTCACCACTGCATATCGGTATTCCTCTTAGGAAAACAGTATGGCGAGCAACAATTACATTGTTCTCTTGTGAGTTGTATAAGTACTATACTTTGGTTTCCCTAGGATAACCCACAACTTAGGCACTTATCCGATTTAGGTTTTAGTTTGGTATCATCCAAACATATGCTTAGCATACCCAAATCTTCAGGAATGAGAAAACCCGGTTTCTTTCCTGTTCATATCTAATATGAAGTCTGTCAAACAGATTTTTATGGAACCTTATTCAAAATAAGTTTTACACTGATTAATGCGTATCCTTTGAAGGAAATGGTAGCTCATAACGACTTATGATTAACCTTATCATGTCCAACAAAATTTGGTTTCTCTGTTCGGACACACCGTCAAATTGACGTGTTCCAGGAGGAGTCCTCATTGAAAGAATACTATACTCTTTCAAGTATTTGAGAAACTTATTGCTTAAGTATTTTCCATCATGGTCCAACCGTGACGGTTTTAATACTTTAGCCGGTCTGTCTGTCTACTTCGTGTCGAAACTCTTTGAATTTATCAAAAGTTTCTAATCCGTGTTTCACAAGAAACACATAACCATAACGTGATGCCACATCCGTAAAGGTTTCTAAGTATTCATATCCACCTCTAGCCTAGCTAGACATGGGCCCACTTACGTCACTATGAACGAGGGCTAACAGATCGGTGGCATTTGCACTTTTACCAAGTAAAAGTATTTCAGGCATTTTTCCTAATAAATTAGATTCGTCGACATTATTTGAATAAAATCAAATCCGTCATAGTATCCACTCTTCGAAAGTGTGGATATACGAGTCTTGTTAATTGTGTCCCAGACAACAATGCCACAAATAATTCTCATCTGATTAAATCAGTTTGAGCTATTTGTTTGTCCTGTTATACGTTTGAGATTTATTTATATTCAAAATATAAATACTGCTATTTACATCTAATGTGTTTATCTCAATATCATCTTTATAAAATAAAACACTTTAGTGTTCTAGAATATAAAGGTATTCCCGCAACGGGTTAAACCATGATATAGAGATAATGTTTCTAGTCAAACTAGTTACATTCTAACAGTTTCCTAATTTAAGTACATACCCGAAGGGTAGTTCCTAAACTTAGGTTTCTACGGTTAAAACAGCGACTGTCGTCCCGTTTCCGAATCGCAGATAAATCTCAATTGAAGTCAGTATCTTGCTTATCAGCAGATTGTGCACACCAGTACGTATATTTATGTACCACATCCAATATCTAAAATCCAATTTTAATACTAGTAGTGAACATGTTGATGACAAACATATTTGAAGCCGGAGCCTTGCACTGTCTTCAATTCCTTCATGTCTGCCTTGTCCATACGGCAGTCACGCTTCCAGTGACCCCGTTTGCCACAATTTAGGCAGACATTTTGGGATATTTCCTATGTCTTCCCAGAAGATTATAATGATTTTGCCTTTGCCCTTTTTCCACACCCCAGAAGCCTTTGGCCAAGCCTTGGCCTTCTGGGATGTCGAAGTAAGATGCGCCTTGGGCTTCTTGCCCTATTGCAAACTCTGGTTTTGTCTCCTTGAGTATAGCCATTAACTCTCCAAGAGTTTTCTATTACAATTTGCACTTCTAAGATCTACGGATAGATTTATGAAGATCCTTCAATTTCAATATCATACTATAAGGATCTAATCCTTAGTTCTGACTAAGAAATTAAGGAGTCTTTGCTGCAAGCATAACGGATTAAGCACTAAAGTTATCATCACATGAATATTCTAAATATTATGTTCTACTATTTTCTCAACTCCGGGCTTAGGCTCGAGACGTCACTCTATCAAATAAAGTAATTTCTCGGTCTTCAGGACTATCCTGAGATTTTATTCCCAATCTGAAAATTAAAGCCGTTTAAAAAACATTTCTCCCAGGATTATGTTCTAAACGCTAATCTTTCATTTATCTTGATTCCAATAGTCTAACTATCAAATCAACGATTTTAGGTACTATTTATTATAATGATTACTATAGTCTAACTATATAATCAACTATAATTTAATTTGTTAAATTCAATTATATTGATTACTATAATCTAATTATAAAATCAACTATTAATTGAAGTAGTTTGAATACAGTCCAACTGTTTAATTAAAACAACGATTAAATATTAGTCCAACTAATATATTAATTTATTGACGAAAACTGAAATGAGCGCGTATTGGCAAGTAACTAAACGAATATTGCAAATTTAATACTTGCCTCCCACTATTTTTCGGCGAGCCTCTAACCCTCTGTGGAGTACTCGGAAAACCTTGTTTCCTAGTGGGCTAGGATCCCGTTAAATAACACACAATCTTGACTTTGGCCAACAAATTGTATGATAATTAACTAGGTAGATCTCTAAGATCAATTGGATCCCATCCAATTCCTAGATCCAGTAGGTGGACATCCAAGTCCGAAACATATCTCTTATATATGCCAATATATCCAATATATTCCCTAACTTTTTTCCTCTGAATCAACTAAGCCTGGGCTTTGGCACAACAAACTTAATGATCCCAGTTAAGCGGAACCCATTGACTTTGGAAAACTTTGTAATCGATGTCGATGGACAAGAAGTGATCTTGACTTTGGCCAACAAATCACAACTTGGACAAGACACTGATATGGAACAAAGCCTTCATGATTCAAACACATCCGCGATGGACAAAGGTCTTGACTTTGGCCAACAAACCAGTGCCAATCTGGATCTTGAGTAAGAATCACTCAATGGAAGGAAAAACGCTATATATTTGAGGATTTTTCGCGTAATTGGCAACCAATTAATTATCTTTGTTAAGGTCTCATCATCATACACCCTTAAACATGCATTCTAAAAACATAATAAGGCGCGTATAAATAAAATAATAATGATATGCGGATGGATATTTAACACACTTTATTCCTAGAACAAATCTCTCCATTTCCTCTCTCCCACTAGCACAAGTATTACTTCTACCGATTACATAACACTTCTAAAGAAACCTCATTTACATTTAGGGGAATAGGTGAGAAGAGAAATACAAAGAATCAAGAGGTAATAGGCTGGACACGCAGGTCCAATTTAATAAATTCTAAATTTATTACAACAATTTCCAAAATTACCCTCACCCATCTAATATCCATCTGATATACATTATTCATATGTCGCATCCATGTATTCACACAAAGCATGTTATCAATTAATCTAATCCAATTAATTAATCTGAAATTAATGAGCATCAAATGTTCAAACAACGATTTGATTTTGCGCGAGTCAAACTCGTTTTAAGGATAAGTACTCAAAGTACGAATTCTTGAATTATATTAAACTACAATATTAAATCCAATTTAATTTGTATTTAATACTAATTCTATATTTAATTCTAAATTAAATAATTACACTTTTTAATGTTCCTTTACGACTTAGATTCTAAATCTAATCGTTACGGGTCTCAAAGCCCTATTAACATCCAATGTTAATTTAATTAAAGTCCAATGGGCTTTTAATTAATTTCATAAGGCATGGACTTTTGGTCAATATGGGTCAAACCCAAATACCAAAGCCCATTTAAGGAATCACCCTTATTTGCCAAGAAACCAATTTAGGCCCATTAGGCCCAATTAAAATTTTAAAGGTCCATTAGTTATATTTGGACTTTATGGATATGGTTTTGGGCCCAATTGGATCCAACCAATTAGCCTAAACCAAACTTGGCCCAACCAAGTCCATTAAGCCCAAATACAACTTTACAAGCCCATTTCCAAAATAAGCCCAATTAATTAAATTACAAAATTCCAAATTTCATAATTAAATTAATCAAAGTGTATAGCCATAAGTAATTAACCAATTTAATATTTCCAAAATACCAATTTACTCAATTAATTATGCTTATTATCATCAATACATGTCCAACACAATTGAATCAAAAATCAATCATTTTCCATGCTACTAGTCACGGCAATTTAGGATTTATTGTCCAAATTGGATTTTAATCCAATTAAATCCTAAATCAACAATTCCCAAATGATTTCAACTCATCCAATGATCAAAAAAAAATCACCATGACTTAGGGCAAGCTAGTCTATTCGGCCAAGCCAAATATTTTGGGGAAAATTCATCCAATTTAATTTTCATCAAATTGACCATGCATAACACTATGTTATCATCATTCAAGCATATTTAAACAATCAATTTCATCAAAACATGCTCAAATCAATTTTTCAAAATTTTACCCTAATTCCAATTTCATGCTTAAACAAGGCTCAAGATACCATTGTTGGGTTTCTACTATAGTCCCAAGATCATTCAAGCATTATGGATATGTGAATACAATAAATAAGTATGGCGGAATCATACTTACAATGATCGGCTTTTGCGATGCGAGGAACAACAAAAATTCTTCATGCTTTTCCTCCAAGGTGCTCACGGCTTTGACCTCCTTTTTGTGCTCCATGATTTCTTCAAGCTCCAAGCTTTAAGCGTGCATTCCATGCCCATGGGTGAGTTTCCCTATCACCTTTGGATGACTCCTAAAGTGTGCTAGCACTTGTTAAAATTTGCAACAAATCCTCACTTTTCCCTTCTTCCAACTCTCGGCTTTGAGAAGCAATTTTGAGAGAATTTGGCCCTTGGCTGAATTGGAGAAGAGAAGAGAGAAGAATGTCAAGTGTGTTGGTTGTAATTGATTTCAAAAAACAATTCAATGATATACCAAATTCAAAAACTGGTACATGGCATTTAAGCCTTCCAACCACCACCATCAATCAAAAGTGACTAGACATCACATCACTCAAAGTGACAAGACATCTATCAATTGAATGACTAATGATGTGACTTGTGATGTGACTTGTGGGCCGCACTTGATTTCGAAATGCGAGTGGGCCCGCAAACACTCCCGGGCTCGGGTTCGCTAATTCCGAATTAACGAATTTTCCGTTGTGACGTAATTAAATCAAATTTAATTAAATAATTATGCCCAGTAAAATTACTATTCACGTCGCTAATGAATTAATTCTAAATTAACTCGTTTGCCCGAATTAAAATCTAATTTTAATTCCGCGTCGAAATCTAATTTCGTATAATATATCGAATATATTATTTTATCGATTAATTCCAAATTAATCGTTCTCTCTCTTTAAATAATATTTTATCCCAGATAAAATATCACCGTAATTAATCGTAGATTAATTTTCTCTCTCATTTAATTAATCCCAGATTAATTATGTGCGAGTCATACGTCATCGGTGAATCTTCGGGAAGCGACCCATGAGATCCCCGAATATGTTGGCAGTAAATCTGGCCGTCGGACTATCCGAACACGTACGTACCTAGTACTACGTTTTTACCGATTTACAAGACATGGTTGGCTTCTAGCAAAGCACTGTGCCTACCCAATTCTCCAAAAATATTCTAAAAGGAATATGTAATATTTATCAGGCGTAGTATACATAGTATTGCGTATTGCGATCCAGTATCGGATATCAGGTGCAAGGCCTGGGGCTAGAATTGTGTCTGCCCCGTACGAAGCACATATCGGATCTCTGGTAACTAGTCTCTATAATCGCATAATCATGACATAGTCATATTATCCCGATGACTGCGGTACATAAGAGCATCAGTTCTGTATCCTACGTGATCATCATCTCCACTATGACTGAAGTGATACTTCCATCTTGACATCACACCCAATACACTACGATTCTCAATATACCCAGAAGAGGCGTACACAGAACCTGTTAAAGCCTTGGATGACCAAAACCAAAGTATATTGATTGTCGCAAGTATTAGCGGTGCAAGTCTCAGGTTAAGACCAAATACACCTACCCTGATTCGGACTTCCATAGACACATAGTCATACTACCAATGGAATTCCGAGAGGTCTATCCAGAGAGAAGTTGTTTCCGTACTATCGGTAAACATAACCTCCTATTACACTTGCCTGAGTATCCTATACCCAAATATATGAGAACTATGCCGTTATGCTCCCACAACGCGCACAAGTGTAATACTAGTCTATTCCGCATTATCGATGTCCAATCTCGATAATACTACGACTAGGGATATTTAATGATTAAACCTTTGAATTTATCAAAAGTTTCCAATTTTTGTTTCATGAGAAACACATAACCATAATACGATGCCACATCCGTAAAGGTTACGAAGTGTTCATATCCACCTCTAGCCTAGCTAGACATGGGCCCACTTTTATCACTATGAACGAGGGCTAACATATCGGTGGCACTTGTACTTTTACCAAGTAAAAGGTGTTTTAGGCACTTTGCCTAATAAACTAGATTCGTAGCATCATTTGATTAGAATCAAATCCGTCCTAGTGTAGGCACTGCATTTTTACATATAAATCCCGATGATGAGTCTCGTACGGAAGCATTACTCTTTAGGTTGCGGAAGTCGCTGGAAACGAATGTCGGAAGGGGAAATTCAGAATAAGTATGTCATCGGATTCAATTCACATGTTTACTGCTTTCGTTCGTGCTGCATTCGTGAACACGTTCGAACGTCAAGCAGATTGCGGGTGTTCATATAGCGTTCGAATCGGCGTTCGAACGGTGTCGGTACTTCTGGTTTTGTTGCTAGCCTCACGCCCAAGCCCAATTAGACCACCAAAACCCACCTAAAAATAATTAAAACATTTAAAACACATGTCACAAATTAAAATAATATCCTTCTTAAATTAAATAAAACAAATCCAATCTAAATAATTCACATACCTAAATAAAACAAATCAAATATATCATCTTCCCAATCAAGCCCAATCATATCCCTAATTAAATAGACATTTTCCTTGTGATATACTAATTAGGAGATATCGCCATTGATTGCATGATTCCCTTTCCTATTCACACAAGAGGAAACAAATTTCGGAAGGAGAAATCTTCCAAGCAAGATACTGTTGCCGAATAAACAACAAAAGCAGAATATTGATGCAGCTGAGGCAGCAATAGAAGCCTTTTGGATCTATAATAATCCTAATTAGATTAGGAGTAGTTCTGTTAGCAGCTGAGCTAGGCTACAACACAGGCTAAAAAATTAATGGTCTCATCAATGATCCAGATATATACTTCAAACATTCATCTGATTCGTTCGGATCATACATCGTGGCGATGTGATGATCGAATAAATCGCATCAGATGATAACACAGTAAATCCACTGACGAAAGTTGTTTCTCAGCAGAAGTTTGAGCGAACCGTACATAGTTCGGGTGTAGGACACTTGAGTGATTGGATATAGGCCAAGTGGGAGATTGTTGGACAATTATGACCCATAGCATCACTATTTGTACATATCATGGTGTTGTTGTACAAATTAGTTATGTGACAAAGGAAATTGCTCTTTTATCATTTGTAATTAGATTACCAAGATATATAAATGATAAAAGGTCCGTATGATTAGTTCCGGATTGAGATGATATGAGAACAGTATCAATCCACGAAGGTTTAATAATTAAATATCCCTAGTCGTAGTATTATCGAGATTGGACATCGATAATGCGAAATAGACTAGTATTACACTTGTGCGCGTTGTGGGAGCATAACGGCATAGTTCTCATATATTTGGGTATAGGATACTAATGCAAGTGTAATAGGAGGTTGTGTTTACCGATGGTACAGAAACAACTTCTCTCTGGATAGACCACTCGGAATTCCAATGGTAGTATGACTATGTGTCTATGGAAGTCCGAATCAGGGTAGGTGTTTTTGGTCTTAACTTGAGACTTGCACCGCTAATACTTGCGACAATCAATATACTTTGGTTTTGGTCGTCCAGGGCTTTAACAGGTTCTGTGTATGCCTCTTCTGGGTATATTAAGAATCGTAGTGTATTGGGTGTGATGTCAAGATGGAAGTATCACTCTAGTCATAGTGGAGATGATGATCACGTAGGATACGGAACTGGTGCTCTTTTATGCTGCAGCTATCGGGATATTATGACTAGGTCATGTTTATCCGATTATAGAGACTAGTTACCAGAGATTCGATATGTGCTTCGTACGGGGCAGACACAAATCCAGCCCCAGGACTAGCACGTGACATCCTATACTGGATCGTAATACGCAATACTATGTATATTACGCCTGATATAGATTATATATTCCTTTAAGAATATTTCTGGAGAATTGGGTAGGCACAGTGCTTTGCTAGAAGCCAACAATGCCTTGTAAATCGATAAAAATGTAGTACTAGGTACATACGTGTTCGGATAGTCCGACGACTGGATTTACTGCCAACATATCTGGGGATCTCATGGGTCGCTTCCCGAAGATTCACCGATGACGTATGACTCGCACTTTATTAATCTCGGATTAATTATAATAGAGAGAAAATTAATCTGGGATTAATTACGGAGATATTTTATCTGGGATAAAATATTATTTAAAGAGAGAGAACGATTAATTTGGAATTAATCGATAAATTAATATATTCGATATATTAAACGAAATTAGATTTCGACGCGGAATTAAAATTAGATTTTAATTCGGGTGAACGAGTTAATTTAGAATTAATTCGTTAATGACGTGAATAGTAATTTTGCTAGGCACAATTATTTAATTGAATTTGATTTAATTACGTTGCAACGGAAAATTTGTTAATTCGGAATTAGCGAACCCGAGCCCGGGAGTGTTTGCGGGCCCACTCGCATTTCGAATTCAAGTGCGGCCCACAAGTCACATCAAGCGTCATATCTTTAGTCATTCAAGTTATGGATGTCTTGTCACTTTGAGTGATGTGATGTCAGTCACTATTCATGAGTGATGTGGGTGGTTGAAAGGCTTTATTGCCTTGTACTTTTTGACTTTGGTTTTTGGTATTAGTTTTTGGAAAGCCAAATACACAAAACCCATCTCATTTTCCTCACTTCTCTCCTCTCCCTCACATTCGGCCAAGGGCCAAAAACTCTCTCTTCCATTTCCTTCAATGCCGTGAGCTTCACCAAGGGGAAATAGAAATTTTGTGGCAAAATTTCAAGAGTGCTAGCACACATTAGGAGTCATCCAAAGGTGATAGGGAAACAAACCCTTAAGCATGGAATCATCATTCAAAGCTTGGAGCTTGGAGACCATCCATGGAGGGCTTGACCGAAAATCAAAGGAGCAAAAATTGGAGCTTTGTCGTGAGCACCTTGGAGGAAAAGCTTGAAGAAATTTTGTTGTTCCTCGCATCGCAAAAGCCGATCATTGTAAGTATGATTCCGCCAAACTTCTTTATTGTATTCACATATCCATAATGCTTGAATGATCTTGGTTTGACCTTAGAAATCCAACAATGGTATCAAAGCCTTATTTAAGCATGAAATTGGATTTAGGGTAAAATTGGGTAAAATTGATTTGAGCATGTTTGGATGAAATTGATTGTTTGAATATGCTTGAATGATGATAACATAGTGTTATACATGATCAATTTGATGAAAATTGAATTGGATGAATTTTTCCCCAAATTTGAGGCTTGGCCGAAAGTTGTGTACCCCTAATGTCATGGTGATTTTTGTTTTTTGAATCATGGATGAGTTTGAATGACTTGGAAATGTTGATTTGAGATTCAATTGGATGAATCGGAATTGAACAAAAAACCCTACAATTGCCGTGACTAGTAGCATGGAAAATGAATTGATTTTTGATTCAATAATGTTGGACATGTGTTGATGATGATTAGCATAATTAATTGTGTAAATTGGTATTTTGGAAATGTTAATTTGACTAATTAATTATGGCTATACACTTTAGATTAATTTAATTTTGAAATTTTGAATTTTGTAATTTAATTAATTGGGCCAAATTTGGAATTGGGCTTGTAAAGTTGTATTTGGGCTTAATGGGCTTGGTTGGGCCAAGTTTGGTTTAGGCTAATTGGTTGGATACAATTGGGCCCAAAACCATATCCATAAAGTCCAAATATAATTAAATGGACCTTTAATTTTAATTGGGCCTAATGGGCCTAAATTGGTTTCTTGGCAAATAAGGGTGATTCCTTAAATGGGCTTTGGTATTTGGGTTTGATCCATATTGACCAAAGTCCATGCCTTATGAAATTAATTAAAAGCCATTGGACTTTAATTAATTGACATTGGATGTTAATTGGGCTTTGAGACCCGTAACGATTAGATTTGGAATCTAAGTCGTAAAGGTACATTAAAAGTGTAATTATTTAATTTAGAATTAAATATAGAATTAGTATTAAATACAAATTAAATTGGATTTAATGTTGTAGTTTAATATAATTCGAGAATTCGTACTTTGAGTACTTATTCGTAAAACGAGTCGGACTCGTGCAAAATCAAATCGTTGTTTGAACATTGGATGGTCATTAATTTCAGATTAATTAATTGGATTAGATTGATTGATAACATGCTTTGTGTGAATACATGGATGCGATGTATGAATAATATATATCGGATGGATATTAGATGGGTGAGGGCAATTTTGGAAATTGTTGTAATAAATTTAGAATTTATTAAATTGGACCTGCGTGTCCAGCCTATTACCTCTTGACTCTTTGTATTTCTCTTCTCACCTATTCCCCTCAATGTAAATGAGGTTTCTTTAGAAGTGTTATGTAATTGAGTAGAAGTAATATTTGTGCTAGCGGGAGAGAGGAAAAAGAGAGATTTGTTCTAGGAACAAAATGTGTTAAGTATCCATCCGCATATCATTATTATTTTATTTATACGCGCCTTATTATGTTTTTAGAATGCATGTTTAAGGGTGTATGATGATGAGACCTAAACAAAGATAATTAATTGGTTGCCAATTACGCGAAAAACCCTCAATATATATTAAGCGTTTTTCCTTCCATTGAGTGATTCTTACTCAAGATCCAAGATTGGCACTGGTTTGTTGGCCAAAGTCAAGACCTTTGTCCATCGCGAATGTGTTTGAATCATGAAGGCTTTGTTCCATATCGGTGTCTTATCCAAGTTGTGATTTTTTGGCCAAAATCAAGATCACTTCTTATCCATCGACATCGATTACGAAGGTTTCCATGGTCAATGGGTTCCGCTTAACTGGGATCATTAAGTTTGTTATGCCAAAGCCAAGGCTTAATTGATTCAGAGGAAAAAGGTTAGGGAATATATTGGATATATTGGTATATATAAGATATATGTTTCAGACTTGGATGTCCACCTACTGGATCTCGGAATTGGATGTGATCCAATTGATCTTAGAGATCTACCTAGTTAATTATCATACAATTTGTTGGCCAAAGTCAAGATTGTGTGTTATTTAACGGGATCCTAGCCCACTAGGAAACAAGGTTTCCCGAGTACTCCACAGAGGGTTAGAGGCTCGCCGAAAAATAGTTGGAGGCAGGTATTAAATTTTCAATATTCGTTTAGTTACTTGCCAATACGCGCTCATTCAAATTTTTCATCAAATAATTAATATATTAGTTGGACTAATATTTAATCATTGTTTTAATAAAACAGTTGGACTGTATTCAAACTACTTCAATTATAGTTGATTATATAATTAGATTATAGTCATCAATATATTTGAATTTAACCAATTAAATTATAGTTGATTATATAGTTGGACTATAGTAATCATTATATTAAATAATACCTAAAATCGTTGATTTGATAGTTAGACTACTTGAATCAAGATAAATGAAAGATTAGCGTTTAGAATATAATCCTGTGAGAAAATATTTTTAAACGGCTTTAATTTTCAGATTAGGAATAAAATCTCAGGATAGTCCTGGGGACCGAGAAGTTACTTTATTTGAAAGAGTGACGTTTCGAGCCTAAACACGGAGTTGAGCAAATAGTAGAACATGATATTTGGAATATTCATGGGATGATAACTTTAGTGATTAAATCTGTTATGCTTGCCGCCAAGACTCCTTAATTTCTTAGTCAAAACTAAGGATTAGATCCTTATAGTATGATATTGAAATTGAAGGATCTTCATAGATCTATCCTTAGATCTTAGAAGTACAAATTGCAATAGAAAACTCTTGGAGAGTTAATGGCTATATTCAAAGAGACAAAGCCAGAGTTTGCAATAGGGCAAAAAGCACAAGGTGCATCTTACTTCGACATCCCAGAAGGCCAAGGCTTGGCCAAATGCTTCTGGGGTGTGGAAAATGGGCAAAGGCAAAATAATTATAATCTTCTGGGAAGATATAGGACATATCCCAAAATGTCTGCCTAAACTGTGGCAAACGGGGTCACTAGAAGCGTGACTGCCGTATGGACGAGGCAAACATGAAGGAATTGAAGACGGGCAAGGCTCCGACTTCAAATATGTTTGTCATCAACATGTTCACTACTAGTATTAAAATTGGATTTTAGATATTGGATGTGGTACATAAATATACGTACTGGTGTGCAGAATCTACTGATAAGCCGGATACTGATTTCAGTTGAGATTTATCTGCCAGTCGGAAACGGGACGACAGTCGCTGTTTTAACTGTAGAAACCTAAGTTTAGGAACTACCTTTCAGGTATGTACTTAAATTAGATAACTGTTAGAATGTAACTAGTTTGACTAGAAACATTATCTCTATATCAGGGTTTAACCCGATGCGGGTATACCTTTATATTCTAGAACACTAAAGTGTTTTATTTTATAAATATGATATTGAGATAAACACATTAGATGTAAATAACAGTATTTATATTTTGAATATAAATAAATCTCAAACGTATAAGAGGACAAACAAATAGCTCAAACTGATTAATCAGATGAGACTTATTTGTGGCATTGTTGTCTGGGACACAATTAACAAGACTCGTATATCCACACTTTCGAAGATTGGATACTAGGACGGATTTGATTCTATTCAAATAAAGTCTACGAATCTAGTTTATTAGGCAAAGTGCCTGAAATATTTTTTACTTGGTAAAAGTGTAATTGCCACCGATCTGTTAGCTCTCGTTCATAGTGACGTAAGTAGGCCCATGTCTAGCTAGGCTAGAGGTGGATATGAATACTTCGAAACCTTTACGGATGTGGCATCGCGTTATGGTTATGTGTTTCTTGTGAAACACGGATCGGAAACTTTTGATAAATTCAAAGAATTTCGACACGAAGTAGACAGACAGACCGGCTAAAGTATTAAAACCGTCACGGTTGGACCGTGATGGAAAATACTTAAGCAATAAGTTTCTCAAATACTTGAAAGAGTATAGTATTCTTTCAATGAGGACTCCTCCCGGAAAACTTCAATTTGACGGTGTGTCCGAACAGAGAAACCAAATTTTGTTTGACATGATAAGGTTAATCATGAGTCGCTATGAGCTACCATTTCCTTCAAAGGATACACATTAATCAGTGAAAAACTTATTTTGAATAAGGTTCCATAAAATTATGTTTGACAGACTTCATATTAGATATGAACATGAAAGAAACCGGGTTTTCTCATTCCTGAAGATTTGGGTATGCTAGGCATATGTTTGGATGATACCAAACTAAAACCCAAATCGGATAAGTGCCTAAGTTGTGGGTTATCCTAGGGTAACCAAAGTATAGTACTTATAAAACTCACAAGAGAACAATGTAATTGTTGCTCTCCATGCGGTTTTTCTAAGAGGAATACCAATATGCAGTGGTAAGTGGGAGGAAAGTAAAACTCGATGAAAATCAGAGTAATATTGTTCCAGGCACTGAGTCCTTAATGGAACACAGATAGTTCATCAAGGATGAAACTATACCAATAATCTTCAAATACACAAGAACCGCGCAAGTCGGAAAGAGTCAGAAAACAACCTGGGGTATGGGTTTCTGATCTTACCTCATAAAGATGTCAATCTTATTGAGAAATACGAACTGACTACGTGTGAGGAAGTGATACAGGGTATCGACTCCCAATTATGGCAAAGTGCCATGATGTCCGAAATGGATTCCATGTATACCAACTCAGTTTGGACACTGGTTGATGTACCGGAAGGCATTGTGTCTATTGGTACTATATAAGTCTTCAAGGAAGACATACATGGATGACAATATACCAACGTACCAAGCTAGGCTTGTAGCGAAAAAGTATCGTTATCAACATTGTGTCGATTACGACGAAACTTTTTACCTGTTGCCATGGATAAGTCCATTTGAATAATGCTTGCTAATGCTGCATGTTTCATTTATGAAATATGGCAGCTGAACATCAAAATCGCTTTCCTTAAACGGAAACCTTTTGGAGGATGTTTACTACATCCTGACGGTTTTGTCGTACCAAAATGAGCAAACAAGGTTTGCGAGTTAATTCGATCCATTTATGGATTGAAGCAAGCATTGCATTCTTGGAATTATCGTTTTGATGTAATCATAATGGTATATGATTTAATTCAAAACGAAAATGATTTTTGTGTATATAAGGAGGTTAGTGGGAGCGCACTGACAGTGACTGTCCTATAAAATGATGACATATCATTTCTTAAAAATGATATTCCCATAATACAATCGGTGAAAGCTTGGCTTTCAAGAAAATTCTATGTAGAATACTTGGGAGAAACAACTTTTATTCTAGGAATAAAGATCTACTAGGATATATCTAAAAGTTGTTGGCACTCTCCGAGATCTCGTACATTGAAATAAATGTACGTGACCTGGTGTCTCATATGCTTTGAGCATATGAAGTAACAATCAGGCCAATCCAAGTGATGGTCACTGGATTGAAGTTAAGAACATTCTTAAGTATCTTAAATGATCTAAGGATGCTTTCTTAAGTTATGGAGAAGGAGAACTTGAAGTGACTGGGTTCACCGTTGCAAGTTTCCTAACCAATAAAAACGACTATAAGTCGTAATAAAGGTACTTCGTAGAGTAGAGTATTGATATAAATTGAATTGATTGAGTATTAGTATATTGAATATGAGCATTTGATAGAATTCAAGTGAAAAATTAACGAGTTTGATCGATCCGATAGAATATGCAAGTTTTCGGTAAATATGAATTTTTGCATATAAATATGTGGTTTGGTTTAATGATAGTTATGAGTTATTTATGATATTACAAACATGTTTGGATAAATCCGGGTAGGTCGGAAGGTTCGGGACACTTCCGTAGTGTCTACAGAAACATTTTCAGAAGATTTTCCAAAAATTCGTAAATCGAGAATTTAGATGAACTAGTGGCTTGGAATAGCTTGTAATGGTGTTTTAAGATTTTTGAAACTGAAAGTGTTGAAATCGAACTTGTTTTGGTTGTTCCGGAAAATTCTAGGATATTGTCGTAGTTGAGTCGATGATATTGTAAATCACGATTCTGAAGGCATTTTTACCATTTGTTTTGACATATGTGTCTAGGACCTGTACTGTTTGCGAAGACAGGTAAGTAACCCATGTGATAAGAACTTAAATTATTGATTTCATGTTTGTTATATATATATATATATACACGATTGACATCTTAGGTTAAAAGATAATAGTTAAGGTATATTCCTGATAAAGAAGTTCGAGATTGCCTATCATTAGGATAATCGACTACCACATGTATGGATATATGGAATTGTATGAATCGGTACTAATATGAATTCGTGTATTTAAATGTATAAGTATGTATAAGCATGTGTATTATCAGATAAACACGTATTTGTATATGTATGACATGATTGGGTATGTATGATTTGGGTATAAAGGATTGGTAAAGGAAATAAGTTATGACTTTATAATTTGTAATAGTACGTGTAGATGTGCGTCATTAGGATAAGTTTGTTATTGATCAACGTATATGATTTAGAGGTTTAGTTGGTATAGGCTAAAGTCTTTTTCGAGTGATGGAAGTTCGTGATTGATTGGATACGTATATGAATGGTGAATGTTGATTGATAAGTAAAGAATGTGAGGATTGTAAAGGTCATGGTATTGTTGGGGTCAGGCACAACGGAAGCACGGTTCGGGAGAAATTGTATTTTTTAAAATTTTTAAAGTTAATGAATAAATTATTCGATATCATATATCTATAATTTATTCATATTTCACCTAAACATATTATTCGATATCATATAACGACATAATCAATAATGAAAATATGAGGAAACTTTCACGGAAATGATTTTTCATAAAATAGCATAAAAAGTGTTTTAGTCGAACCAACCAACCGAGACCACACGGGGGCTGTCCAGGTCAACCCCAAAGGTATTTGGGCAGTTCATGGGCTGCCCAAACAATGACCAATTCCTTGTTTGGACAACCGCTACTCGGTGAGCTCGAAACTCACCCGGTAACACTATTTTTCGCCGTTTTCACTCCGAAATGATTTCCGGAAATTATGCTAACATCCAATACACATCCAACACATCCAATGACATATTTTTCATCACATAAATCAGAATTTTCCAGCTCTAAATTAGATAACAAAACAACCCTTATATCATGCTTTAATCTCATTTTTGCAAGATTAATCTAATTAATCTAATTCCCAATTAAAGCCACCACACATGAAGAACTCTAGAAGAATTCTAGGCATAACTAGAGTGGTCATTACACTCTAGAATTACAACTAAGTTTTCCAACAACAAATTGAGCTCTAATTCCATTAATCTAGCTCATTGTATATTTACACATGCTTCTAGACACTTAATCAAACAATCAAAACTCAAAACCCCAAATTTTTTGGATAAAAATAACTCTATATCATATGTAAACAACAAGAACAACAAAAGAAATAAATTTCACAATTGAAGAATTGAAGAATAGTAAATATTACCTTTAATCTCCATATTTCCTTCAATTTCCTTTGTTCTTGCTTATTTTTTTCTCAAAAATCCCTTGGATAACCTCATATGCAAAAGTTCAGTATTATTTATTTCAGATAATTTACGTTTATTAATTATAGTATTCAAGATATCTCTAGAAATGTGAAAAATGTAATGACCATGCTCATTTGGGCATCAAATGGTCTGAATATTATTTCTATCATATAAATATAAGGAAAGGTTCTTAATATTTATATGATATCCCTCTATATCTAATACAAAAAGTGATATAATATTTGCTACGTATCCCGTGTGTTGGTTTCTATTTAGGTCCCAAGATCATAACAAGCATGAAAAACATGTGTGAATACATCAACGGAGGTAGCGGAATACTCACATCGATCGGTTGAGACGATACGGCAACAAACAAAACGATTTTGGCCTCCATTTCCACGCCCACTGCAGTGCAGTCCACTGCCTTGAAAAATCAAATTTTGTGCTGAGATTTGGAGCTTCAATCTTCGTCTAACGATTCCCGGCTCGTGGGTGGGTTTCCCTAACACCTTCGTATGCCTCTTAGAAGTGTACTAGTACTTGGATCTTGCCACAAAATCCACAAAAACCAGTGAGTTTTAGCCCCTTGGGCGTGAAAGGAGAAAGAGATGGGAGAGAGAGAGTTGTCTAGGGTTTTCAAAAATATTCATCTAATGAATAATAATAAATTACCAAAGTGTAGAGAGATATTTTGCTTTTTAACTTTTGGTGAAACCATTTCACTTTTTACCCTAAACTTGGTAGGTGTGGGTAAATGGTTTTCCAAAAACAAACAAGGTAGTTGGGTGGTAGGTACACCTACCACACATGGGCCCCACATATTTGAATTCAAAATTCAAATATCTCTACGAACATTTTCCGCGGCTCGGTTTCGTTTAATCCGATTAAACGAACTTCCGTCGTTAAATAATTAAATCTAATTTAATTAAATATCGATGCCTCGCAAATATATTACGAACGTCGTTTACGAATTAATTCTAAATTAACTCGCTCATTCGTATTAAAGTCCGACTTTAATTTCGTAATGAAATCCAATTCATATTAATATATCCGATATATTAATTTTAGCCCATTCGAATAAATTAAATAGAAAAATCAAATTTAACTATTAAATTTATTTTACCGATTAATTCCAAATTAATCGCGTTCTCTCTCTTTAGTCTATATTTTATCCCAGATAAAATATATCTGTAATTAATCCCAGATTAATTTTCTCTCTCATTAAATTAATCCCAGATTAATTAAAGTGCGAGTCATACATCATCGGTGAATCATTGGGAAGCGACCCATGAGATCCCCGGATATGTTGGCAGTAAATACGGTCGTCGGACTATCCGAACACGTAAGTACCAAGTACTACGTTTTACCGATTCACGAGACAAGGTTGGCTTCTAGAAAAGCACCATGCCTACCCAATTCTCCGGAAATATCCTTACAGGAATGAAGGATCTGTATCAGGCGTACTATACATCGTATAGTGCATATCAATCTAGTATCGGATGGTCACGTGCTAGGCCTGGGGCTGGAGCTGTGTCTGCCCATTTACGAAGCACATGTCGGATGTCTGGTAACTAGTCTCTATAATCGGATATACATGACCTAGTCATAATATCCCGATGGCCGCGCAGCACTTAAGAGTACTAATACCGTATCCTACGTGACATCATCTCCACTATGACTGGAGTGATACTTCCGTCTTGACATCACACCCAATACTCTACGATTCTCAACATACCCAGTATTGGCGTACACAGAACCGGTTAAAACCCTGAACGACCTCAACCAAAGTATATTGATTGTCGTAAGTATTAGCGGTGCAAGTCTCAGGTTAAGACCAAATACACCTACCCTGATGTCGGACTCCCATAGACACACAGTCATACTGCCAATGGGATTCCGAGGGGGTCTATCCAGAGCGAAGCTGTTTCCCGTACCATCGGTGAAACACAACCTCCTATTACACTTGCATGAGTATCCAATACCCAAATATATGAGAACTATGTCGTTGTGCCCTCACAACGCGCACAAGTGCAATACTAGTCTTTTACGTATTTATCGATGTCCAATCTCGATAATACTCTGACTAGGGATATTTAATTATTTATCATACGTGGACTGATACTGTCTCATATCATTCTCCGTCCAGGAACAAATCATAGGGACCTCTCATCATTTATACATCTAAGGTGATCTAATCACAAATGATAAGAGAGAAATCTCCTTTGTCACATAGTTAATTTGTACAACAACACCATGATCTGTACAAATAGTGACGCTATGGGTCATAATTGTCCAACAATCTCCCACTTGGCCTATAGCCAGTCACTCGAGTGCCTAACACCCGAACTATGTACGGTTGGCTCAAATTGCTTAGAAAAGGTTTTCGTCAGCGGATTTACATGATTATCGTCTGATGCGATTTATACGATCATCACATCGCCATGATGTATGATCCGAACGAATCAGATGAATATCGAAGTATATATATGGATCGTTGATGAGACCATTAATTCTTTAGCCTGTGTTGGCGCCTAGCTCAGCCGCTAACAGAACTATATCTAATCTAATTAGATTTATTATCGACCCAAATGGCTTCTATTGCTCCCTCAGCTGCAGCAATAATCCGTATTTGTTGTTTATATGGTAACAATATCTTGCTTGGAAGATTTCCAGCTCACTGTTCCGGTATTCAAACTTTATAGTACCGTTTGCGACTTATAGTCGTCTTTATCGGTTTGGAAACTTGCTACAGCGATCCCAGTCACTTCAAGTTCTCATTCTCCATAGACTAAGACAACATCCTTAGTTCTCTGAGATACTAACGGATGATCTTAGCTTCAATCCAGTGACTATCACTCGGATTGGTCTGATTGTGTCTCCATATGCTCAAAGCGTATGAGACACCAGGTCACGTACATTTTAAATGTACAATTTCTCAGAGAGTGTTAACAACTTTAAATCTATCCCAATAGATCTTTATTTCTAGAATAAAGGTTGTTACTCCTAAGAATTCTACGGAGAATTATCTCGAAAGCCAAGCTTTCGCCGATTGTTTTATGGGAATATCATTTCCAAGAAATGACATGTATTATCATTATTTTATACAGGACATTCATTGTCAGTGCGCTCCCACTAACCTCATTATATACACAAGAATTATTTTCGTTTTGAATTAAATCATACACCATTATGATTACATCAAAACGTCAGCTCCAAGAACCTTATGCTTGCTTCAATCCAAACATGGATCGAATAACCCGTAAACCTAGTTTGCTGGTTTAGGTACGACAAAATCGTCAGGATGTTATAAACATCCTCCAAAGGTTTCCGTTTAAGGAAAGCGATTTTGATCTTTAACTGACACATTTCATAAATGAAATATGCAGTATCAGCAAGCATCATCCAAATGGATTTACCGTGGCAATAGGTAAAAGGTTGAACCGTAATCAACACAATGTTGATAACGATACCTTTTCGTTAAAAGCCTAGCTTTGTAAGTTGGTATGTTGCCATCCATGTATGTCATCCTTGAAGACTTATACTGTACCAGTAGGCATAATGCCTTGTGGTACATCAACTAGTGTCCAAACAAAGTTGGTATACATGGAATCCATTTTGGACTCATGGCACTTTGCCATAAAAGGGAGTCGATACCTTGTATCACTTCCTCAAATGTAGTCGGTTGGTCTACCTCAACAAGATTGACATCTTTATGAGGTGAGATCAGAAACCATACCCCAGGTTGTTTTCTGATTCTCTCCGATCTACGCGGTTCTTGTGTATTCGAAGATTAATGGTATAGTTTCATCATTGATGAACTATCTGTGTTCCATTAAGGACTTCGTGCCTTGAACAGTATTACTCTGATTTTCATCGAGTTATACCATCCTCCCACTTACCACTGCATATCGGTATTCCTCTTAGGAAAACCGCATGGTGAGCAACAATAACATTGTTCTCTCGTGAGATGCATAAGTACTATACTTATGGTTTCCCCTAGGATAACCTATAATTGGCACTTATCCTATTTGGGTTTTAGTTTGGTATCATCCAAACATATGCCTAGCATACCCAAATCATCAGGAATGAGAAACCCAGTTTCTTTCCCGTTCATATCTAATATGATATATGTCAAACAGATTATTATGGAACCTTATTCAAAATAAGTTCTTGCACCGTTGAAGGAAATGATAGCTCAGAGTGACTCGTGATTAACCTTATCATGTCCAACAAAATTCGGTTTCTCCATACGGACACGCAGTCAAAGTGACATGTCTCGGGAGGAGTCCTCATTGAAAGAATACTATACTCTTTCACGTATGTTTGAAACTTACTGCTTAAGTATTTTCCATTACGGTCTTACCGCGATGGTTTAATACTTTAGACGATCTGTTTGTCTACTTCGTGTCGAAACTCTAAAAGTTATCGATTTGTGTTCTTCAAAAGAAACACATAACCATAACGTGATGCCACATCCGTTAAGGTCACGAAATATTCATATTCACATCTAGCATTTCTAGATATGGGCCCACTTTCTTCACTATGAATAGGGCCAACAGATCGGTGGCATTAGCACTTTTACCAAGTAAATAGTGTTTTAGGCATTTTGCCCAATAAACTAGATTCGTAGACTTTATTTGAATAGAATCAAATTAGTCCTAGTACCCACTCTTCGAAAGTGTGGATATACGAGTCTTGTTTGATTGTGTCCCAAACAACAATGCCACAAATAGTTTCTTAACTGATCAAATCAGTTTGAGCTATTTATTTGTCATGTTTTATATTTGAGATATTATTTATATTCAAAATATAAATTCTGTTACTCACATCTAATGTGTTTATCTTAATATCATTCTTTATATAATGAAACACTTTAGTGTTCTAGAATATAAAGGTCTATCCGCAATGGATTAAACACTGATATAAAGATAATGTTTCTAGTCAAACTAGTTACATTATAACAGTTCCTAATTTAAGTATTTACCCAAAAGATAGTTCCTAAACTTAGGATTCTACGGTCGAAACAGCGACTTTCGTCCCGTTTCCGATTCGCAGATTAATCTCAGCTTGAAGTTAGTATCCTGCTCACAGCAGATTCTGAACATCAATCCATATATTTTATGTACCATACTAAGTATTTTAAAATCCAATTTTAATACTAGTAATAGACATAATATTGACAAACATTCTTAAAGTCAGAGCCTTGCCCTTTCTTTAATTCCTTCGTGTCTGCCATATCCAAACGGCAGTCACTTTAGGATATGTCATTTATCTTCCCAGAAGATCATAATGATTTTGCCTTTGCCTTTCAAATATTTCAGAAGCCTTTGGCCAAGCCTTGGGTTTCTAGAATATTGAAGTATGGTGCGCCTTGCGCCATTTACCTAATTGCAAAGTTTGACTTTATCTCCTTGAGAATAGTCTTTAACCCTCCAAGAGTTTGTTTATTGTAATTTTAATACTTCTTAAATCTAAACATAGATTTATGACAAGTATATCGAATTAAGCATTTAAGTTATCATCACATAAATCTTCCAAAGATTATGCTCTACTATTTGCTTAATTCTTGGCTTAGGCATAATAGGTTGTTTTATCAAATAAAGTAACTTATTATTTATTTCCAGGACCATCCTGAAATTATTCCCAATTAAAATATAGTCGTTTAAATACATTTTCACCTAGGATTATGTTTTAAACACTAATCTTTCATTCATCTTGATTCTAATAGTCCAACTATTTAATCAACGATTTGTGGTACTATGTATTATATTGATTATTATAGTCCAACTATACAATCAAATATAATTTAAATCAATTAACCTCAATTACATTGATTACTATAATCCAATTATAAAATCAACTGTAAATTGAAATTAATTAATTCAAATATATTGATTACTATAATCCAATTATATAATCAACTATAATACAGTCCAACTGCTTATTAAAACAACAATTTAGATATTAGTCCAACTAACATTTAATTTATATGACGAATTGTTGACGGTGGATTTTGGTCTCAGGGCAATACGGGAATATCACCTCCGAGGGAGTCCTCCTTCAATAGTGAATTTGTTTGGTTATGGGGGACCAAAAGCAAATTTAGTGAGAGACAGATAAACACACCAATCGACAAAGAGATTTAACGTGGTTCGGTGGATTTTGGATCCGACCTACGTCCACGGGCACAAAGAGGATGATACTTTTATTATTGAAATACGCTTCTCAGATCTTTTGTGTTTACAAGTCCGAGCTTGATGATTCTGATCACTAATTTTTTTGATGCCCTTTACACATACTCTGCCCTCATATTTATAATAGTACAGAAATCAGACTCCTATTTGCATAAGAAATCCTAGTTGAACTTAGTCTTCTCTTCTTGTGAGGATTTCTAATCCAACGTTGCTTTCTCTTTTCTCATTCCTTGTTGTATTCTGACTTCATTTCCTTGTGGGAGTAGGATGATTTGTTTATCTTATCTGTAAGAATAGGGTGTCGTCATCTTGAGCGTGTCTCGCCATCTGGTCGGTTTTTATGAGGTCGGTCACGGAAATCCTTTATGTTGAGAATGATGTTGTCGACCTGATAGTGCCCGGCTATCTGACCCCAAGTGATCGGTAGCCGATCACAAAGTGCTCGGTATATATCTGCATGGTTGGTCTGAAACCGTAAGGTGCTTGGATCATTAAGGTGGTCGGGTCGGCCTTAACGATTTCTCCTAATGGTAGGAATTACCCTTCTGTCCTCGCCGTGCTGCTTTAAATATCTTAATGCCTGAAAACACCATCAACATATGTCCCCTAGTTCTCGGTTCCAATGAGTGTGCAAGTTGGTGCCGGGAACTATATAGAGATGGTGTGCTGATTTACTCTGTTGGAGGTCGACCCGGTGTTGAGAAATGTTTCGTCGCCTCTTTCCAAACGCCTTTTCTTGAGACGCGCGACAGTCACGTCCGTTTAAATGCCTATCAAATCATCTTTAGGGTTCCCGCCAAAAAGCAAGTGAATCGACCGTGTAGAGGCGTTTTTACAGTGCGCTGATCTCAACCGTCTGTTTAAATTTGGCAGACCTCTTTTACAGTCGACACTTGGTGTTCATCCGGGTTCCTCCTTTTGATCTAACGACCACGAGCGTCTTGGCCATGACTATAAGAAGGCGAGGCTTTCACTGTTCAATCTTTTTCGGCAATTTCTTCTTCTTTCCTGCAAATATCTATGTGACTCGTTCGACTCCGTGTTCTCGGAATTCAACCGCGGGCTTTCTTTTTCTCTACTGCGATTATAGAGAACGGGCAAAAAACCGTACTGCACAACCTCCGGTTTTTCTGAGAATAACAAGTAAGTCTTTCTGAACGACCTCTCCCCTTTTGTGTTGTGAATTTTGCTGTGTTGTTTTTTTTTTTTTTTTAATGTTGCTAGGGAACGACTTAAGGCTTTTGTTGGATTTTGCTTTAGGGCACTTTTAGTACCTACCTGTTTAGCTGAGACGGGAGAAACCGGAGTAGTTTTCTTAGTTATAGACTGACTTTCCCTTCCTTCTTTGTTTTCCGGATGTCAGGGATGTCTGACAACAGTTCTTCCCCTGAAAATCCTGCTAAACCCTCAACTCCCCCCCTGCTGAAGAGCTCTCATCGGGCTCGGGGGCACCCAGTGTAGAGGACCTTGATACTACCCACCTCCTTCTGAGATCGATCAAGATTCCTACCATCAAAGGGTTCCCCGGAAGGATCCAGAGCCCGGTGATCTTGGCTCCTCGGCTCTGGATATGAACCGTCCTTCCAAGATAACTGAAGATGACCTCGCACTACTTCGACAGCGATATGATATTCCGATAGATATCGCCCTTGAAGTTCCCGGCCCGATGGATCGCGCTAGTCAACCTGACGAGGGCTCGGTGGCACTTCTTCCTGCCTTTTTTGAGTGTGGGCTACGGCTGCCGATGCAACGTTATTTTGCTTGGATTCTGGCCGAGATGGAGATTGCCCCCTGTCAATTGAGTTTAAATAGTTGGAGGATTCTGGCCGGCATATATGTGGTTTGGCACCGGGCAGGTTTAGGTGTACCTTCTTTGGAAAAGGTGAAGAGGTTATATCGTTTGAAGTCCAACCCAAAGACTCACCACGGTTGGTATTACCTCTCTGCTTATGAGAGTTCATCCAACGTTGTTCAGAAACTCCCCGACTCTAACAAGAATTTCAAGGATCTTTGGTTCTGGGCTACCGGGGATTGGGGTCGGGTCCTGAGATCGTTTGAGGAGGTCGTCTCGGTTCCGGACATCTTCAGGGCGGGAGGTTAGGAGTTTAATACCCCTCTTTTTTCTTATTCCCGTTCTTAGTTTCTTAGGTTTCTAACTTCTCTGGTTCCTCCCAGCTTGTTGGTGGGATGCTCCCATGGTTTCTCGTCAGGTCCGGAGGCGGGTATATTGGGCTCGGGGGTATGCTGCCCACTTGAGGGAGTTGGTTAATGATGCAGCTTTTTTTGGGTCGGGTCTTATTCGGACCGCTCCTCCCAAGGTCTCGGGTCGGATAGGTAGATGTCTGTTGGTCTTTTTAGCTGGTTCATTTGCTTATTCATCATTAAGGTAGATGTCTGAACCTTGCTTCTGTCTTTGTTCTTTGCAGGTATGTCGAAGAGACCAAAGTATCTCGAGAAGTTGGGCTGGTACCATGAAGAAAGCCGGCCGTGCTGATGCTGGAACCTCCCGAGCACATCCTGAATCTGTTGAAGCTAGGAGGGGATCTCAGAGGAAGGTTCAGCCGGCTGCTCGAGGTCTATCTTCTCCTTCCGGTGTGCCGACATCAGAGTCTGCTCGTCTTGTCAGTCCACCGAAGTCTTTTAGGAAGAGGAGGCGCCAGTTCAGGTCAGAGGAAACTAATTTGGTTCAAGAGGAGGAGGAGCCTGTGCGAGGCAAGAAGAAAGACGCCCGTCGGGAGAAAAAATCATCTGAGGACTCCTCTAAGAAGCGAAAAGGTTCCGTGATCCTCGGGGTGGATGATTTGGGAGAAGGCATCCGGGAGGCTACTTCCCATCTAGTGCCGGCTTTTAATGAATTGGCCGAGGTGATTCCCCCGGGGGAGGTTTCGAGATATGAGGATATCTCTCCCGAAGCTTTGGTGATCGAGATGAGCTCTCAAATGGCAAAGGTAGTTTTACTCCTCTTCTTTCTGATTTCGGTTCTCGGTCTTCTTTATGTTATATCTTGGCTTCTTTGTTTTGTGTAGGCTACTTACCTCATGGCCAAGAATAAGGACCTCTTCTGATCTATTGTCGAGGGTGGTCAGGCTCAGAGACTTCAGAATCGCCTTACAGAAGTGGAAGCTAAACTGGCCGATCGAGAGGAGGTGATAAAGAACCTCGAATCGACTGCAATTGAGAACTTTAAAACACAAGGCTCTCAAGCTGCTGCCCGGGAGGGAGTGATAACTAAAACTTTCTATTTACTGCCCGGGGATTTTTGAAAGTTCCCAATCTGGTTTTGTTTTTTTGAAAGCGAAGGTGTCAAGTGTTGAAACCAAACTGAAGGCCAACGATGAACAAATGGCACGGGCCCGGAATGATCTGAGAGGAAGAGGCCGAGCTTGAGGAGAGAGAGGCCGAGCTTGAGGAGAGAGATGCCGATCTTGAGGCGAGAAGGATGCCATCTGCCTTGAGGGGGTTGGTGACTGTGCTGAACTGATACCGATGGTGTTGCCAAGTCTGAATATGGATCCTATTTATGCGGCCATCAGCTTTTGTAAGGGGGATATTTCTGAGGAGGAGTTCCGAAATGGCTCCATCTCCTTCCGAGGAGGTGATGGATCCCGACCCGATTTCGGTGGTTTCGGCTTCCGGGGCTTCCCAAGAAGGACGACCTGATGTTCCTGCCCCCGGCGGGGACTGCCTTGAGATCCCTCCACCCATCCCTGAAGCAGAGGTCTCTCATGCTGCCGAGGTTGAAGCCGCAGTTCCTCCTCCTGAGGTCGAACCGATCCTCCCGCTGTCTGAGCTAGCTGAGGAAGAAATTCCTGCCCCTGTGCGGGCTGAATGAGAAAGGGTGACCCGACCGGGGCCCTGTGTACACTTTAACTTTTTGTAATAACATTTCAAACTGTATTTTGACATATATATATATATATATATTTATGTGTCTTTCTTATCTCTTTCTCTTTTTTCTTTATGCTTCCTGTTATCCGAACACTTTGAGACCCTTCGGGGTTTAATATGAGCCGGAGGGGCATAACCCGACCCCGAGCTGAGTGAGACACTTGACTCTGAGGGAATGTTACCTCCTCAATCCAAAGAAGACTGACTCAGTGGGACGTAACCCGACCCCGAGCTGAGTGAGACACTTGGCTCTGGGGGAATGTTACCTCCTCAATCCAAAGAAGACTGACTCGGTGAGACGTAACCCGACCCCGAGCTGAGTGAAAGACTTGGGCTCTGGGGGAATGTTACCTCCCCAGTCCAAAGAAGCCGACTCGGTGGGACGTAACCCGACCCCGAGCTGAATAACCAAGCGGTCTCAGCGGAATGTATCCAGCCCCGAGCCGATTAAATCCCTGTGACTTATTCAGAAGGGAAGTGAATCAACCTTTGTAGCCCTACCGAATCTGGCATGGGCGTCCCTCTGCCAGACCGGTGAAAAAAAAAACAAAATTCTGGAAAATAAAATCAAAAGGCGGGGGTGACTCAGCACCTATCCCAAACAAAAATGTTTTTGCAAGCATAAACAACAACATGGATGCCTCAAAACAGCGTCCTGCCCGAGGTCTCCAAAACACAATTCTGAATCTTTCAATTCAGTGTCCCGGCGAACCAGGATTTGGATCAGTAGAGCGTTTGAATGGTGAGGGCACATCCTCTACACGTCGGTTCACTGGGGAGCCTGCGTATTATATGAGGGCTCCTCCTTACCACGCTGGAGCAGGCACACGCCACAGGGGCATAACGCATCCCCGTGCTGTGTCTCTCGCGGATCCTATGCATCGAGTATGTCCCTGAATATTTCCGAGGACCTCGAGCTAAGAGAGACACTTGGTTCTGGGGGAATATCCCGTCCCCAGACCGATGAGAATGACTCGGTGGGACGTAACCCGACCCCGAGCTGGATAACCAAGCGGTCTCGACGGAACGAAATCCAGCCCCGAGCCGATTAATCCAGCGGCCTCGGCAGAACAAAATCCAGCCCCGAGCCGATTAATCCAGCGGCCTCGGCGGAACGAAATCCAGCCCTGAGCCGATTAATCAAGTGGCCTCGGCGGAACGTAATCCAGTCCCGAGCCGATTGAAACATTAAGGGCATATCCCTCCTTATGTTATGCTTCTTCACAGATGTATGTTTCTTTGACTTTTTGTATGAAGTCGAATGATTCTGGTGTGACTTTGTGCACTTTTATGGTGGTATCCGTGGTCGGGTAGTTGCGAGTTTTCGTGTTTTTTAGCTTTGGATCGTCGTTGTGAGCATGTCCCCGAGTTTTTTGATTACGGTTTCGTAATGTTTGGAAAAAATAAAGTTTTTTATTCATACTCGGGGACATACTGCCCTTCTTTACAACTCTCTGTGGGTCATTTTGAGAGAGGCTCTGTATTTGAATTCCTGTCCCTTTTTTGTTTGCCGTAAACAGATAGGAGGAAGGGAAAGTTTTACTGGAAGTATTTTCTCAACATCTCGGCGTTCCATGGCTTTTTTAATCTGTGTCGTCCAGCCGCTCTAGGATGTACACTCCTGGCTTCACCACTTTTACCACCTTGTAGGGCCCCTCCCATTTGGTGCCCAAGGAGCCTTCCTCTGGCTTTCGAGTATTTAGGGTGACCTTTCTTAGCACCAGGTCGCCCGGGATGAAGGTGCGTGTCCTAATCCTTTTATCGTAGAAGCGGGCCATCCTTTGCTGGTAGATTGCTGTTTTTATGGCCGATCTCTCTCTCTTCTCTTCTATCAGGTCGAGGTGGTTTCTGATAAGTCCTTCATTCTGTTTACTCTCGTAGTGCTGAACCCTGTGGGAGGTCACCCCGATCTCTGCCGGGATGATAGCTTCATATCCGTATGCTAAGGAGAACGGGGTTTCTCCCGTGGAATCCTTATAGGTTGTCCGGTGTGCCCACAGTACTTCCGGTAGTTCCTCGACCCATAGGCCTTTGCTGGATCCAAGCCGAGCTTTCAGGTTAGCCTTGATGGTTTTGTTTGTCGCTTCGACTTGTCCGTTTGATTTGGGATGGGCTGGCGTGGCGAACCTTAGGGCAATTTGGAGGTCCTCGCAGAGTTTTCTGAAACCTTTGCTGTCAAACTGCTTCCGTTGTTAGTGATGATGGCTCGGGGAATCCCGAATCGGCAGACGATATTTTTCCTTAGGAATTCAGTGGCTTTTTTCTCCGTTATAGTGGATAATGGCTCTGCCTCCACCCATTTGGTGAAATAGTCTATGGCCACGATGGCGTATTTTGCCTGCCCTTTCCCCTTTGGCATTGGCCCAATGATGTCTAGTCCCCACTGGGCGAACGGCCAGGGACTGAGCAGCGTAGTTAACTGTTCGGCTGGTTGGTGGTGGAGATTTGCATTTTTCTGACATCATTCGCACTTTCGGGCTACTTCTATGCCGTCCTGATGCATGGTCGGCCAGTAGAAGCCTTGTCTTAGGGATTTGAAAGCATTGAGCGACCTCCGGCGTGGCTCCCGCAGATGCCTGTATGTATCTCCCTGAGCACATAATTTGCCTCTTCTTCCGCTAGACATCTTAAGAGGGGGACTGAGTAACCCCTCCGATAAAGTACCCCGTTGATTAGGGAGAATTTAGTGCTCTTGTATCTTAACTTCTGGCCTCCGTTTTGTCCTTTGGTGTTTCTCCTGTTTCCATATATTCTCTGATGGGTTGCATCCATGATGCTTTGCTTTCTTATCTAGAACTTCTACTTTAGATTCCCCCACGCTCCTTTCCCGGATGTAAATCAAAGGGATTATTCTGGGGTGTTCGGCTTTTGTTGAAGAGAGCGAGCCGTGCCAGGGTGTCTGCCTCACAATTGTCTTCTCGGGAGATTTGTTCGAAGCGTACATCCCCCATCTCCCTTGTTAACTTTCGTACTTCGGTCAGATAGGCCATCATGCTAGGCTCTTTTGCTTGAAATGCTCCCTTTAGTTGCTGAATGGCTAACTGTGAGTCACTCCTTACTACCACATTTTGGATCCCCAGTACCGTGCATAGTCTCAAACCGCCCAGTATTGCTTCATATTCTGCTTCATTGTTGGTTGCTATGAAAGCAAATTTCAGGGCGAGTAGGATTTCTTCTCCTTTGTTGTTTTTTAGGATGATTCCCGCGCCATTGCCTTGTGTGCTGGCCGAACCGTCTACAGACATTTCCCATTTTTCCTCTTCTATTGCCAGGGTCTGGGGGTCGGTACACTCGGCGACAAAATCCTCCAAGGCTTATCCCTTCACTGCTGCTCTCGGGAGGTACGTGATGTCGTGTTCACTTAGCTCTACCGACCACTTTACTAGTCTGCCGGAAACTTCCGGCCGCTGCAGAATTTGTTTAAGGGGTGATCGGTGTATACCTTGATAGGATGGGCCTGGAAGTAAGGCCGTAATTTCCGAGCTGTCGTGATTAATGAAAGGGCGACCAGTTCGTGTACCGGATACCGGGTTTCAGCGTCTATGAGGGCTTTACTGATATAGTAGACAGGTTTCTGGATCTTGTCAATCTCTTGTATTAGTACTGAACTTACTGCTCGGTCCGAAACAGCCAGGTATAGGTATAATGTTTCTCCCGGGAGTGGTTTTGCCAGGAGAGGGGGCTGCACCAGATACTGCTTTAACTGCTGGAAGGCTTCTTCGCACTCTGATGTCCAATCGATATCTTTTTTTTCTTTTTGGATCACTTTGAAGAAAGGGTGGCATTTGTCAGTTGCTCGTGATATGAACCGATTGAGCGCAGCCACTCTACCAGTCAGACTTTGTACTTCTTTCACTGTCTTGGGAGACTTTAGGGCCAGTATTGCCTGGATCTTCTGTGGGTTTGCTTCGATACCTCGGGCACTCACCATGTAGCCTAAAAACTTTCCTGAGGCTACCCCGAAGGTACATTTTTCTGGATTGAGTTTCAGGTTGTGTCTTCTTAAAAGCTCGAAGGTCATTTTTAGGTCGTCCATGTGGTTGCTTGGTTCTTTCGACATCGTTATCATGTCATCGACATAAACTAGCATTGTAATGCCGATGAGTGGTTTGAAAACCTTGTTTACCAACCTTTGAAAGGTTGCTCCAGCGTTTTTTAGCCCGAATGGCATTACTTTATAGCAGTAAAGTCCCTGATCTGTGATGAAAGTTGTCTTCTCTTCGTCTGCAGGGCACATTTTGACCTGGTTGTATCCGGAGAAAGCATCCATGAGCTCAGCAGCAATCCTTGACAGGCCGTGGTGTCTACTAGCTGGTCTATGTTCGGCAAAGGAAAACTGTGCTTGGGGCACGCCTTGTTTAGGTCAGTGAAATCGACACACATTCGCCACTTGCCATTGTTTTTTCTGACCAACACCACGTTTGATACCCAATCCGGGTACCTTGCCTCCCTGATAAGACCTGCCTTTATTAACTTCTCGACCTCGGCCGCTATTCCTTTACTCCTTTCTTGATTGAAGTTCCTTCTCTTTTGACTGACCGGCTTGTGAGATGGATCTACTGCTAGGCGGTGATTGATGAATCTTGGATCGATTCCAGGCATGTCATTGTATCCCCAGGCAAAGACGTCTGGGTATCCTTTCAGGCATTCTAGCAGATCTTGTCGTAGAGATTTGCTCAGGCCTCCCCCTATCTTTATACCCTTTCCTGGCCCGTACAGTTCTATTTCTTCTGTCTCCTCGGCTACAGCGAGTCGGGCATTTTTGTTTGGCTGGGGCCCAGGGCTTCTGTTTTCTTCTTCTTCACCCAGGTTTCTTTGTCGTTTTCGGGTATCTTCTTTGATGCAGAGAGTCTCTCGTGAGAGAGTGCGAAGCAGCTGCGAGCTGTTTTCTGGCTTCCGCATACGATTCCGATCCCCTCCCGGTGGGGAATTTCAGTTTTAGGGGTGGTAGCAGGACATCGCGGCCTTTGTTTTCATCATGAAAAGTCGCCCGATGATGGCTGGTAAACTGCTCATGCAATTTACTACAGTGAAGTCTGTCATGATTTTCCGGGTCCGGGGATATGTCCCGACAGTCATTGCCAACTGTATCCTTCCTAGTGGGATGACGGCTGATCCTCCGAAACCGTATAGGGGAGTGCTATCGTTGGTCAGGGTTGCATATTCACCCCTAGGTCGTCCAGTGCTTCTTTGGAAATTATGTCAACTGCACTTCGGGGTCCACTAGGATTCTGTCTACCTCCGACCCGCCGATTACTGCCTTGATATCAACGCATTGTCATGAGGGAAACTTACTCCTCGGGTATCCTCATCAGTAAACATTATCGGCACTGACCGGTTTCCCTGGAGTCCTGTTACCTGCTCTGTTTCTAAGACGTCTGGTCTTCGAGTTCTGCTGTAATCTTTCCTTGAACGGTTAGAGTTTCCGGCCAGTGTTCTTCCTCCTGCCATGATATTGATCTGGCGGCCACGTGCTCTTTGTATGGCCATCATGACCTCGTGGTCAATGTATTTGTTCAGATACCCGTTTCGTGCTAGATCTTCCATTGTTCTCGCAGATCTTTACATCCGTCTGTTGTATGTCCTCTGGAGTTGTGTGGTGTACGCAATAAGCCTTTTGGTTCCTTTTGTCCGGGGGAAACCTTCTTTGTCGGGTTCTCCTAAGAGGCCTTTCCCCTGGATCTCCATGACAATTTGTCCCAGTGGTTTCTTTAGGGGAATGTAAGCATCTTCACCGACCACATGGTTTACTTGGGTTGGCGCCCTTCTCTCTTGGTTTCTCGGTGTAGTTGTAGTGGTTTGAACTCCTTGTGCTTCGGGGGGGTGGTTTTCTGGATTCTCTTTCTACACGGCGGGGGGGGCACCTTCCCTTGTGGTTCTTTCTCTGATGGTATTCCCTTTTCGGGATATTTTTTCCTCGTTCTCTAATAAAACGAATTTCTGGGCCACCTCCAGGGCGGTGGCGTAGTCCGGGGTGTCTTGGATCCTTAGGTGGGTCATAGCCTCCCGACTTTCAAGGCTCCCTTCAAGCTTCCAGGGCTCGGGGGATTCATACCCTCCGACTTCGAGTACCATATTATGGTATCTTTCAATAAATATTTCAAAGGTTCATCGTCTCCTTGTTTCATAAGTCTTAGTTCTCCAATCGTCTTTCTGGGGACACAGGCCCCCTTGAAGTGTCATATGAATGACTTTCTGAGTTGTGCGAAGCTGCTGATGCTTCTTGGGGCTAGGCTTCTATACCATAGAATGGCCGGTCCGGCTAGGGCTAGAGTAAGGGGAACACTTTGCAAATGGCGTCCCCTGTTACCCCTTGTACCTCCATTAGTAGGACGAAGCCTTCAATGTGGGTTTTGGGATCGGTATGGCCTTTGTATGGCGCCATGGTTGGCATGCTGAATCTTTTCGGGAATTTCTCTGACCTTATTTCTTCTATGAGGGGGGACTCATCTTTGCCGTTCTGGGCATCCCCTCTGTCTGTATTGGGGCATACTCCCCATTGGCCAGCTCCTGCCGTAACCAAGATTTCATGTGCTGTCCTTGGTTCCATGCCGCCTCCTGCGGTCTCCTTTCTTTCTGTTATCCTGGGGGTGGTGCTTCTCGTGGTCGGTATATTCTCGTACCTCTTCGTCATATTCTTTCTCCCTTCGCCGGGTGTTGCGAGGGCCATCATAGGAGGGGTCTGGTGACGATTGGTCATCCTCTTCCTCCAACGTGTCCTCGGTCTGGGAATCTCTCTGCACCACCACATATCTTACCCTGTAGGGACCCCTCCTCCAGGGTCTCTTAGAGTTTTTAAAGGTCCCAAGATCAAAACTCAAGCATGAATCATGAGTGAATACAACGACGGAAGTGCGGAATACTTACATCGAGCGGTTGAGCGACGATTTGGGCAACAAAAACGAAATTCTGCACACTGGTTTGGGCGGCAGTGGGCTGCTGTGAACAGTGTAATTCGCCCCTTATCTTCAAGATTTGAAGCTCCAAGCTTCATCATTTGGCTTCTCGGCTCATGGGTATACTTCCCTTATCACCTTGGCATGATCCCGGAGTGTGCTAGCACTCTTGTTTTGCCACAAAACACACTTGCTTCCCTCCATTTTTCCTTTGCTTCCATCGGCAGTTCACTGCCTCAAGAACAAGAAGAAATGCGTGAGTGATGAGAGGAAGAAGAAGAGGATAGAGAGGAGGGAAAATGTGGAGTGCGTATTTGGTGAATACCAAAAGTGTATCTAATACACTTGAAATGAAATTCATTCATTTCAAAAACATTTGGCTTTAATTGCAAACCACACACTCACTCAAGTCACATCAATCAATCAAGTCACATCACTCAAAGTAATAAGTGATTTGACGCTTGATGCGACTAGCGATTTAACGCTTGATTTGACGTGCCGCACTCGAATTCAAAATGCGAATGCGCTCGAAAATAATCTCGGGCTCGGATTCGCTAATTCTAAATTAACAAATTTTCCGTCACGTCGTAATTAAATGATACGCCTAGCGAAATCACTATTCACGTCGCTAACGAATTAATTCTAAATTAATTCGCTCGCCCGAATTAAAATCTAATTTTAATTCCGCGTCAAAATCCAATTTCGTTTAATATATCACATATATTAATTCCTTGATTAATTCCAAATAATGTTTCTCTCTCTTTAATCGATATTTTATCCTAGATAAAATATCTCCGCACATTAATCCCATATTAATTTCTCTCTCATCATATTAATCCCAGATTAATAAAAGTGCGAGTCATACGTCATCGGTGAATCTTTGGGAAGCGACCCTGAGATCCCCGGATATGTTGGCAGTCAAATCGGTCGTCGGACTATCCGAACACGTAAGTACAAGTAGTACTACGTTTTACCGATTACTAGACAAGGTTGGCTTCTAGCAAAGCACCAAGTCTTCCCAATTCTCCGGACATATTCTTATAAGAATATTTAAGATCTATATCAAGCGTAGTATACCGTAGTATTGTGTATATCGGCCCAGTATCGGATAGTCACGTGCTAGGGCTGGGGCTGGATAAGTGTCTACCCCGTCCGAAGCACATATCGGATGCCTGGGTAACATAGTCTCTATAATCGGATATTCATGACCTGGTCACAATATCCTGATTGGTCGCAACACTCAAGAGCACTAGTATCGTATCCTACGTGACATCATCTCCAATATGACTGAAGTGATAATTCCGTCTTGACATCACACCCAATACACTACGACTCTCTGATAAACCCAGAAGTGGTGTACGCAGAACCGGTTAAAGCCCTGTACCACCAAGACCAAAGTCTATCGATTATCGTAAGTATTAGCGAGTGTAAGTCTCAGGTTAAGACTTTACACACCTACCTTGATTCGGCCTCCCATAGACACATAGTCATAATACCAATGGGATTCCGAAGGGTCTATCCAGAGCGAAGCTGTTTCCCGGACCATCGGTGTGAAACACGACCTCCTATCGCACTTGCATAAGTATCCAATACTTATATATATGAGAACTATGCCGTTGTGCCCTCACAACGCACACAAGTGCAATACTAGCCTATTCCGCCATTATCGATGTCCAGTCTCGATAATACTCCGGCTAGGGATATTTAATGATTAATCCTCGGGGACTGATACTGTCTCATACCATTTCAGTCCAGGAACTAATCATTGGGACCTCTCTTCATTTATATATCTATGGTGATCTAATCACAAATGATGAGAGTGCAATTTCCTTGTCACATAGTTAATTTGCTACAAAAAACACAATGATCTGTGCAATAGTGACGCTATGGGTCATTTTTTCCAACAGGGTATGTCGTCCTCACTTGTATCGGCAATTCTTTTTCCCTCTGCTGTTTCGTTCCTTCGTCGGCTAGTCCCGCCTCGAATTTTCCGTGTGGACTCCTTCTACCTTTCTAACCGGTTACTATGGTTTTTAGCAGAATTTGGTTTTCATCCCTTTCCTTCCTCAGGTTCTCCTCGATTTCCCCATCCAATCCGCAGCCGAGCTCCCTGACGATTGGTGGTTCCGCCTTCCGCCATTGTCTTACTACGCGAGTTGCTTTTTGTTGAATCCCCACAGACGGCGCCAACTGTTGACGGTGGATTTTGGTCTCAGTGCAAAACGGGAATATCACCTCCGAGGGAGTCCTCCTTCAATAGTGAATTTGTTTGGTTATGGGGGACCAAAAGCAAATTTAGCGAGAGACAGATAAACACACCAATCGACAAAGAGATTTAACGTGGTTCGGTGGATTTTGGATCCGACCTACGTCCACGGGCACAAAGAGGATGATACTTTTATTATTGAAATACGCTTCTCAGATCTTTTGTGTTTACAAGTCCGAGCTTGATGATTCTGATCACTAATTTTTTTGATGCCCTTTACACATACTCTGCCCTTCTATTTATAATAGTACAGAAATCAGACTCCTATTTGCATAAGAAATCCTAGTTGAACTTAGTCTTCTCTTCTTGTGAGGATTTCTAATCCAACGTTGCTTTCTCTTTTCTCATTCCTTGTTGTATTCTGACTTCATTTCCTTGTGGGAGTAGGATGATTTGTTTATCTTATCTGCAAGAATAGGGTGTCGTCATCTTGAGCGTGTCTCGCCATCTGGTCGGTTTTATGAGGTCGGTCACGGCAATCGTTTATGCTGAGAATGATGCTGTCGACCTGATAGTGCCCGGCTATCTGACCCCAAGTGATCGGTAGCCGGTCACAAAGTGCTCGGTATAATCTGCGTGGTTGGTCTGAAACCGTAAGGTGTTGGATCATTAAGGTGGTCAGGTCGACCTAACGATTCTCCTAATGGTAGGAATTACCCTTCTGTCCTCGCCGTGCTGCTTTAAATATCTTAATGCCTGAAAACACCATCAACACGAATAATTTGAATGAGTGTGTAGGCAAGTAATTAAATGATATTGCAAATTCAATTCTTGCCTCCCACTAGTTTTCTGCGAGCCTCTACCTCTGTCGAGTACTCGGGCCATTTCCTAGATCCAGTAGGCGGATATCCAAATCCTAAACATATATCTTATATATGCCAATACATCCAATGTATTACCTAACCTTTTTCCTCTGAATCAACTAAGCCTTGGTTTTGGCAACAAAACCTAGTGATCCCAGTCAAGCGCGACCCATTGACCATGGAAAGCTTCGTAATCAATGTCGATGGACAAGAAAGTGGTCTTGACTTTGGCCAACAACCACAACTTGGACAAGACACCAATATAGAACAAAACTTCGTGATTCAAACACATCTTCGACTGAAAAAAAGGGCTTGACTTTGGCCAACAACCCAATGCCAGTCTCGGATCTTGAGTAAGAATCACTCAATGGAAGGAAAAACGCATGATATTTGATGAGGGGTTTTTCGCGTGCAAATTGGCTACCAATTATTATCTTTGTTTAGGTCTCATCATCATACTGTTAGACATTATGTCCCATAGCGTCACTGTTTGTAAATGATATTGTATTATTGTACAAAATTAACTATGTGATAATGAAATTGCCTTTTGCCGTTTTGTAATATTATTTACTTTGACTTATAAATGGCGAAAGTCCATATGATTAGTACCTGGACTGAGAATGATATGAGACAGTATCAGTCCCCAAAGGTTTAATCATTAAATATCCCTAGTCGTGGTATTATCGAGACTGGACATCGATAATGCGGAATAGACTAGTATTGCGCTTGTGCACGTTGTGAGGGCACGACGGCATAGTTCTCATATATTTAAGTATTGGATACTTATGCAAGTGCGATAGGAGGTTGTGTTTTACCGATGGTACGGAAAACAGCTTCGCTCTGGATAGACCCCGCGGAATCCCATTGGTAGTATGTCTGCGTGTCTATGGGAGGCCGCATCAGGGTAGGTGTATATGGTCTTAACCTGAGACTTACATCGCTAGTACTTGCGACAATCGGTAAACTTTAGTTTTGGTGGTTGGGGACCTTAACCGGTTCTGTGTACACCTCTTCTGGGTTTATCGAGAATCGTAGTGTACTGGATGTGATGTCAAGATGGAAGTATCGCTTCAGACATATGGAGGTGGTGATGATCACGCAGGACAAGAACTAGTACTCTATAAAAGGTTGCAACCGTCGGGACAATATGACAAGGTCAGGATTGTCCGATTTAAAGAGACTAGTTGCTTGATGTCCGATATATGTTTCGTACGGGGCAGACACATCTCCAGCCCCAGGCCTAGCATGTGACCATCCGATACTGGATCGATGTACGCAATACTACGGTATACTACGCCTGATACAGATCTTATATTCCTATAAGAATATTTCTGGAGAATGGGTAGGCATGGCGCTTTGCTAGAAGCCAACCTTGTCTTGTAAATCGGTAAAGACGTAGTACGAGGTACGTACGTGTTCGGATTATCCGACGACCGTATTTACTGCCAAAATATCCGGAGATCTCTTGGGTCGCTTCCTGAAGATTCACCTATGATATTTGATTCGAACTTAATTAATCTTGGATTAATTGCGGAGAAACTTTATCTCGGATAAAGTGCCTTATTTAGAGAGAGAGAACGTTAATTTGGAATTAATCGATATAATTATTATATTCGATATAATAATCGAAATTCGATTTCGACGCGAAATTAAAATTAGATTTTAATTCGGGCGTACGAGTTAATTTAGAATAATTCGTAAGCGACGTAATAATAATTTCGCTAGGAGCGATTATTTATTTAAATCCGATTTAATTAACGTCGCGACGCTAGCTCGGTATTTCGGAAATATCGAACCCGAACGCGTGAGTGGACGTGGGCCCACTTTCATTGGGAAACGTGTGGGGCCCACATGACACTTGTCATTGATATGGCATTGCATGTTAATAGTGTACAAAACACTCTAAGGCATTGCATGGTGATAGTGTGCATTTCACTCAAAGGCATTGCATGGAGTTTGAGTGTTTGACACTCTAAGCCATTGCATGGTTTATGTCATAGATTTATTATTAATTTAATAAATTATAACATAAATATAAATTGATTTTTGGTAATACAAAGATTAATTAATCAAGACCTTTCACAAAAATTCTCTCTTCTCTCTCAAATTGCCGAGAGCTCCATTGACAAGGGCAAGGAAGATTTGATCTTCCACTTCTCCATTTTTGCTAGCACAAGCAAGGGATCAAAAGAGGTGATAGGGAAACCATCAAAGAGCTTGGAATACAAAAGCTTGGAGCTTCAAGTCTTCTTCCTCCTCTTGGCCGAATCCTCCACTACTTGGAGCTTCTACCATTTGATCTTCTACTTCATCACAAGGCATTGTAAGTATGATTCCGCCATACTTCATGTTTAAATATATTCTTTATAGTATTTCACATGCTTAATCTTTGTTTGGGACATATTATAGAAACCAACAATGGTATCATGAGCTAGGTTTAAGCATGAAATACTTTAGGTTAAAATTTTTGGTAAAATTGATTGAAGCATGTTCTTGTGAAATTTGATGAATGAGTATGCTTATATGTATGTTAAATGACATTATATGGAATCAATTTTATGAAAAATGCATTGGATGATTTTTCCCCCAAATTTTACCTTGGCCGAATGGTGTGGGTGTGTGATAAATTGATTGAAGCATGTTCTTGTGAAATTTGATGAATAAGTATGCTTGCATGTATATAGAATGATATTACATGGAATCAATTTTATGAAAAATGCATTGGATGATTTTTCCCCAATATATTCACCTTGGCCGAATGGCATGATGAAATTGATATAAGCATGTTCTTATGAAATTTGATTAATAAGTATGCTTGCATGTGTATAACATGATGTTATATGGAATCAATTTCATGAAAAATGCATTGGATGATTTTTCCCCAAATCCATGCCTTGGCCGAATGTATTACTACTTGGAGTGGTTTGATATTTTTGTGTATAAGATCATTGGATGACTTTAGAACGTGTATGGACGTAGATTAGTAATTCAATCGGATTGAAATACAAATCGATACACAAAAAACTCACCTTGGCCGAATACATAAGACATGTAATGGAGTTGATTTTTGTTAAAATTAATGTTGGACATTTATTTTGAACAATACATGATTAATAAATTAAATGGGTATTATTGGAATATTTGGTTTAATATGTTAATCTTGATATTACACTTTAATTAATTGGATTTTAATGTTTGGAATATTAAAATTTAATTAATGGGCTTAATTGGTAATTGGGCTTTTAATATTGTATTTGGGCATAATGGGCTTGGTTGGACCAAGTAGATTTGGGCCAAATGGATTGGATCCAATTTGGGCCTAAATCACTCCATTAAGTCCAAATATAATATAATGGGCTTTAATAATTTAATTGGGCCTTATGGGCTTGAAATTGGTTTTATGGCACTTAAGGGTGATTCCTTATTTGGGCTTGGTAATTGGGTATGACCCACATTGACCAAAGCCCAAGCCTTAATAAATCAATTGAAAGCCCATTTGACTCGAATTAAATTAAACATTGGATGTTAGTTGGGCTTTGAGACCCAATAGAATTGGATTTAGAATCTAAGTCTTTAAAGCACATTAAAGTGTAAACATTTAATTTGGAATTAAATAATTGAATTAGTATTGAATACGAATTAAATAGATTTAATAAGTAGTTCGATATAATTCGCGAATTCGTACCTTGTGTACTTATTCTCAATCGAGTTGGACTCGCGCAAAAAAAATCAAACGTTGTTTGAACATTGGATGATCACTTAACAAAGACTAATTAATTGGATTAGATTGGTTGTAAAAGCATGTCTTGTTTGAATATATATGTATGTGATGAATGAATAGTGTATATCGGATGGATATTAGAAGGGAAGGGTAATTTTAGAAATTATTGTAAATTTGGAATTTATAAATTGGACCTGCGTGTCCAGCCTTATCTCTTTATCTCTTTGTATTCTCTTCTCACCTAATTCCCCTCAATGTAAATGAGGTTTCTCTTATTGTATTATGTAATTGGGTAGAAGTAGAATAGTGCTAGCGGGGAGAGGAAAGGGAGTGATTTGTTCTAGGAACAAGTTGTTTATATATCCATCCGCATATCACTATTAATTTACTTTACGCGCTTTATGATGTTTTAGAAGCATGCTTAAGGGTGTATGATGATGAGACCTAACAAAGATAAATAAATTGGTTGCCAATTACGCGAAAATCCCTCAATTATATTAAGCAAATATCCTTCCATTGAATGGTTCTTGTTCAAGATCCGAAGTTGGCATTGGTTTGTTTTTGACCAAAGTCAAGACCTTTGTCAATCAAGGATGTACTTGAATCATGAGAGTTTTGTTGCATATCGGTGTCTTGTCCAAATCGTGATTTTTATTGGCCAAAGTCAAGATCACTTTTTGTCCAACGACATTGATTACGAAACTTTCCTTGTCAATGGGTCCCGCTTAACTGGAATCATTAGGTTTGTTTTGGCCAAAGCCAAGGCCTAGTTGATTCAGAGGATTGGTTAGGAAAATGTATTAGATACATTGACATTTATACATATGTTTCGGACTTGGATGTCCACCTAACCGGATCTAGGAATTGGATGAGATCCAATTGATCATGGAGATCTACCTATGTTAAATAGCATACAATTTTTATTGGCCAAAGTCAAGGTTGTGTGTTATTTAACGGGATCCTAGCCCACTAGGAAATTCGATTTCCCGAGTTCTCTACAGAGGGTTAGAAACTTGAAGAAAATAGTGGGAGGCTATTATTGAATTTGCAATTTCATTCAGATATTTAGCCTTACGCGTCTTTCAAAATTATTTCGTCAATATTTTAAATAATTAGTTGGACTAATATATTGTTATTTTTATATGTAACAGTTTGACTGTACCCATAACATCGTTGACTTTATAGTTGGACTATAGTTGTCAAGATGACTGGCAAAGGTAATATCCGCGACATAATCATGGGCGATAATGTCTTCAAAGGGACAAACTTTGCCGACTGGGAAATGAACCTCAAGATAGTGCTTGGGGCTGAGAGGATACTGTATACTATTCAGAGACCTCTCCCGCCTAAACCCACTGAGCCACTGGAGCTAGAGTTATGGAAAACTCATAGTGATGATTGTGACCAAGCTCAGTCAGTTATGCTAGCTGCAATGACTCAGCATTTCAGACGCCAGAATAGGGACTTGGATCCCTATAACATGATGGCAAGATTGCGTGATCTTCACCGCACCAATAAGCGGATGAAGAGGTACGAGCTAGTAAGGAAACTCTTCCGCTCCCGGATGACAGATGGCGCATCAGTTGAAGCCCATGGGCTCAAATGATTGCCGATATTGATGAGTTGGCCAATATGGGAATAGTCTTGGAGGCTGATCTGACTATAGATATGATCTTGCAGTCACTTCCTGATACTTGGAAACAAATCATAGTCAACTACAAGTTGATGGATACTGACGACACTCTTGGAGAGTTGTTGTCTGTGCTGAAGGAGTCCGAAAGGAACTCCTAAAGGGGAGCAAGCGCGAGGCGCATTTAGCATTGACCTCTCATGCGCCAAAGGGTGGCCCCAAGGCAATTGGAGGTGCAAGGAAGAAGAAGTTCAAGAAGAAGGGTAAAGGCAAGTTGACAGTGGCTTCTAGGAAGCCAAAGGACAAATCTCGCGACATCTGCCTCAACTGCGGCAAGAGGGGTCACTGGAAACGTGACTGCCGAATGAGCATTGTGCAGAGGGAGGATATCAAGGCTGGCAAGGCCATTGCCTCTGGTATGTTTGTTATTGAGATAAATATGAATACTTCTAGTTTTAAAAATTGGATTTTTGATTCTGGTTGTGGTGCTCATATTTGTACTGATGTGCAGGATCTGCATGATAGCAGGGTGCTGGCATCAGGGGAGATGGATCTACGGGTCGGAAACGGAACACCAGTTGCTGTTTTGGCCGTAGGACTTTTGTTTTAGTACTGCCCTCAGGGCATGAACTTAAACTTTTGAACTGTTATTTTGTTCCTAGTTTAACTAGGAATATTATATCTGTATCCTTGTTAACCCAGCAGGGTTACACTTTTGTATTCAGGAACACAGGGTGTTATTTATAAAAATGATGCAGAAATTTGCACAGCTGTTGCAAATAACGGTCTTTATATTTTGAATATAAATGAATCTCCTAAAATGACAAACAAAAGGCTCAAAAGGAGTAATCTAAAAGATGAAGCTTATATGTGGCATTGTCGTCTGGGACACATCAACAAGACTCGCATATCCACACTTTCAAAGAGTGGGTACTTGGACGAATTTGATCCCAATTCATATGACGTCTGCGAATCTTGTCTTTTAGGCAAAATGCCTAAATCACCTTTTAGCGGTAAAGGTGAACGTGCCACAGAACTGTTAGCTCTCGTTCATACTGACGTATGCGGGCCCATGTCTAGCCAGGCTAGAGGTGGATTTCACTACTTCGTAACCTTTACAGATGATGCATCTCGTTACGGTTATGTGTATCTTATGAGACACAAGTCGGAAACTTTTGAGAAATTCAAAGAGTTTCGACACGAAGTGAGGAGAAACAAACAGGAGAAGTATTAAGACATTACGGTCAGACCGTGGTGGCGAATACTTAAGTTATGAGTTTCAAGATTACTTGAAAGAATATGGTATTCTTTCACAGTGGACTCCTCCTGGAAAACCGCAATTAAACTGGTGTGTCCGAACGGAGAAACCGCACCTTGTTGGACATGGTGAGGTCAATGATGAGTCGCACTGAGCTACCAATATCCTTCTGGGGATACGCATTAAATAGTGTGCTATATTATTTTGAATAAGGTACCGTCGAAGTCTGTTGAACAGACTCCATATGAGATATGGACAGGAAGGAAACCGGGTTTCTCTTTCCTGAAGATTTGGGGATGCTGGGCATATGTTAAACGTTTGGAAGTACCAAACTTGAACCCAAATCTGATAAATGCCTTTTCGTTGGATATCCTAGGGAAACCAAAGGATATTACTTCTATCACCCACAAGAGAACAAAGTATTTGTTGCTCTACAAGCATTTTTCCTTGAGAAGGATTTTATAAATGCAGTGGAAGTGGTGGGAGGAAAGTAGAACTCGATGAAGATCGTAGTGATACTGTTCCTGGCAATGAATCAACGACGGAACAAGAACAGACCGTCCGGGATGAGTCTGTACCACAAACTTCACATACACAAGGACCGCGTAGGTCGGAGAGAGTCAGAACAGTACCTGAGAGGTATGGGTTCCTGATCTCACCTCATATAGATATAATCTTATTGAGGATAATGAGCCGGCTACGTATGAGGAAGCGATACAAAATATCGATTCCGCTTTATGGCAAGAGGCCATGAAGTCCGAGATGGATTCCATGTACGCCAACCAAGTTTGGACACTGGTTGATGCACCAGAAGGCGTAAAGCCTATTGGATGCAGATGGATCTTCAAGAAGAAGACCGACATGGATGGCAACGTACAAACGTACAAGGCTAGGCTTGTAGCGAAGGGGTATCGTCAACAATATGGTATTGATTATGACGAAACCTTCTCACCCGTTGCCATGATTAAATCCATTCGGATAATGCTTGCAATAGCTGCATATTTCGACTTCGAGATATGGCAGATGGACGTTAAAACCGCTTTCCTTAACGGAAACTTTTGGAGGATGTTTATATGCAACAGCCTGACGGTTTTATCGTACCTAGACTTGCAAACAAGGTTTGCAAGTTAAATCGATCCATTTATGGATTGAAGCAAGCATCACGGTCATGGAATCAGCGTTTTGATGAGATCATAAAGGAATATGATTTCGTGCAAAACGCAGATGACCCTTGTGTATACAAGAAGGTTAGTGGGAGAGCACTTACTTTTATTGTCCTTTATGTCGACGACGTATTGCTTATAGGCAATGACATTCCCATGCTAACGTCGGTGAAAGCTTGGCTTTCATTAAAATTCTCCATGAAAGATCTGGGAGAAGCAGCCTTTATTCTTGGAATAAAGATCTACAGGGATAGATCTAGAAAGCTGCTTGGACTCTCCCAGAGTACATACATTGATAAAGTGTTGAAGAGATTCAACATGGAACAATCCAAGAGGGGATTGGTTCCAATGGTACGTGGTACCTCTCTGTCTAAGGACATGTGTCCTAAGACTCAGGAAGAGAGAGACCACATGAGTCGGATACCGTTCGCCTCGGCAGTCGGATCGATCATGTATGCCATGATATGTACACGACCTGATGTCTCATATGCTTTGAGCATGTGCAGTCGCTATCAGGCCGATCCAGGTGAAGGTCACTGGATAGCAGTTAAGAATATCCTTAAGTATCTTAAACGAACTAAGGATGCTTTCTTAATTTATGGAGGTGGAGAACTTGCGGTATCTGGGTATACCGATGCAAGTTTCCAAACCGACAAGGATGACTACAAGTCGCAATCCGGGTACATTTTTTGCTTGAATAACGGAGCAGTGAGCTGGAAATCTTCCAAGCAAGATACTGTTGCCGATTCAACAACAGAAGCGGAGTACATCGCTGCATCTGAAGCAGCAAAGGAGGCAGTTTGGATCCGAAAGTTCCTAATCGGATTAGGAGTAGTTCCGTTAGCAGCTGAGCCCGTTCCATTGTATTGTGACAATAACGGGGCTATAGCACAGGCTAAGGAACCAAGGTCTCATCAACGGTCCAAGCATGTTCTTCGACGTTCATCTGATTCGGGAGATTATACATCGTGGCGATGTAAAAGTCGAGAAGGTCACATCAGATGACAACATTGCAGATCCGCTGACGAAAGCTGTTCTACAGCAAGTTTTTGAACGACACATACATAGTTCGGGTATTAGATGCTTGAGTGACTGGCTATAGGCCAAGTGGGAGATTGTTAGACATTATGTCCCATAGCGTCACTGTTTGTAAATGATATTGTATTATTGTACAAAATTAACTATGTGATAATGAAATTGCCTTTTGCCGTTTTGTAATATTATTTACTTTGACTTATAAATGGCGAAAGTCCATATGATTAGTACCTGGACTGAGAATGATATGAGACAGTATCAGTCCCCAAAGGTTTAATCATTAAATATCCCTAGTCGTAGTATTATCGAGACTGGACATCGATAATGCGGAATAGACTAGTATTGCGCTTGTGCACGTTGTGAGGGCACGACGGCATAGTTCTCATATATTTAAGTATTGGATACTTATGCAAGTGCGATAGGAGGTTGTGTTTTACCGATGGTACGGAAAACAGCTTCGCTCTGGATAGACCCCGCGGAATCCCATTGGTAGTATGTCTGCGTGTCTATGGGAGGCCGCATCAGGGTAGGTGTATATGGTCTTAACCTGAGACTTACATCGCTAGTACTTGCGACAATCGGTAAACTTTAGTTTTGGTGGTTGGGGACCTTAACCGGTTCTGTGTACACCTCTTCTGGGTTTATCGAGAATCGTAGTGTACTGGATGTGATGTCAAGATGGAAGTATCGCTTCAGACATATGGAGGTGATGATCACGCAGGACACAGAACTAGTACTCTATAAAAGGTTGCAACCGCCGGGACAAATTACAAGGTCAGGATTGTCCGATTTAAAGAGACTAGTTGCTTGATGTCCGATATATGTTTCGTACGGGGCAGACACATCTCCAGCCCCAGGCCTAGCATGTGACCATCCGATACTGGATCGATGTACGCAATACTACGGTATACTACGCCTGATACAGATCTTATATTCCTATAAGAATATTTCTGGAGAATTGGGTAGGCATGGCGCTTTGCTAGAAGCCAACCTTGTCTTGTAAATCGGTAAAGACGTAGTACGAGGTACGTACGTGTTCGGATTATCCGACGACCGTATTTACTGCCAAAAATCCGGAGATCTCTTGGGTCGCTTCCTGAAGATTCACCTATGATATTTGATTCGAACTTAATTAATCTTGGATTAATTGCGGAGAAACTTTATCTCGGATAAAGTGCCTTATTTAGAGAGAGAGAACGGATTATTTGGAATTAATCGATATAATTATTATATTCGATATAATAATCGAAATTCGATTTCGACGCGAAATTAAAATTAGATTTTAATTCGGGCGTACGAGTTAATTTAGAATTAATTCGTAAGCGACGTAAATAATAATTTCGCTAGGAGCGATTATTTATTTAAATCCGATTTAATTAACGTCGCGACGCTAGCTCGGTATTTCGGAAATATCGAACCCGAACGCGTGAGTGGACGTGGGCCCACTTTCATTGGGAAACGTGTGGGGCCCACATGACACTTGTCATTGATATGGCATTGCATGTTAATAGTGTACAAAAAACTCTAAGGCATTGCATGGTGATAGTGTGCATTTCACTCAAAGGCATTGCATGGAGTTTGAGTGTTTGACACTCTAAGCCATTGCATGGTTTATGTCATAGATTTATTATTAATTTAATAAATTATAACATAAATATAAATTGATTTTTGGTAATACAAAGATTAATTAATCAAGACTTTCACAAAATCTCTCTTCTCTCTCAAATTGCCGAGAGCTCCATTGACAAGGGCAAGGAAGATTTGATCTTCCACTTCTCCATTTTTGCTAGCACAAGCAAGGGATCAAAAGAGGTGATAGGGAAACCATCAAAGAGCTTGGAATACAAAAGCTTGGAGCTTCAAGTCTTCTTCCTCCTCTTGGCCGAATCCTCCACCACTTGGAGCTTCTACCATTTGATCTTCTACTTCATCACAAGGCATTGTAAGTATGATTCCGCCATACTTCATGTTTAAATATATATTCTTTATAGTATTTCACATGCTTAATCTTTGTTTGGGACATATTATAGAAACCAACACATACACCCTTAAACATGCATTCTAAACACATAATAAGCGCTATGAAAATAAATAATAATTGATAGCGGATGGATATTTAACACATTAATCCTAGATCAAATCTCTCACTTTCTCTCTCAAACTAGCATTGTATTATTTCTTACCCTTTACACTATACTACTAAAGAAACTCATTTACATTGAGGGAATAGGTGAGAAGAGAATACAAAGAGAATAGAGGTGATAGGCTGGACACGCAGGTCCAATTTAATAAATCGAATTTAACAACAATTTCCAAAATTGCCCCCCACCGACTAATATCCATCCGATATAATTATTCATTCATCACAACATGTATTCACACAAGCATGTTATCAATCATCTAATCACATTAATTAATCTGATAATTAGTGATCATCCAATGTTCAAACAACGATTTGATTTTGTGCGAGTCAAACTCGTTTTTGCGAATAAGTACTCAAAGTACAAATTCTCGAATTAAATTAAACTACAACATTAAATCCAATTTTAATATGTATTTAATACTAATTCACTATTTAATTCCACATTAAATATTACACTTTATAATAAACCTTTTACGACTTAAATTCCAAATTTAATCGTTACGGGTCTCAAAGCCCGATTAACGTCCAACGTCAACTTAATTCAAGTCCAATGGGCTTTAAATTAATTTCTTTAAGGCATGGTTCGGAACCAAAGCCCAATCAATGAGAACCCCATAAGCCAAGAAAGAAATAATTTCGGCCCATTAGGGCCAATTAACTTTAAAGGGTTATTAAGTCACATTTGGGCTTTATGGAAGTGGTTTTGGGCCAAATTGGATCCAATCCAATTTGCCTAAACCCAACTTTGTACAACACAAGCCCAATAACCCCATTTACAACTTTAAAAGCCCAAATCCAATTTAAGGCCCATATATTAATTACCAAATTCCAAATTTCCAATTTAATTACCTAAGTGTATATCATGATTAATCACCCAAATCAATATTTCCAAAACATCAATTAGTCCAATTAATCATCTTCTTAATCATCATCACATGTCCAACAATTTAATGAAAAATCAAACCATTCACCATGCTCAAAGTCTCGGCCAAGGGATGCATTTTTGTCCAAATCCGAATTCAATCCAATCAAATCCAAATTAAAATTAATCATCTTCCCCGTATGATTTCCAATACATCCAATGTTCAAAAATCAAAAAAATCCAAGATCAATTTAAGGCATTTACATCGGCCAAGGTAAGTATTTGGGGATTTTGTTCAACTAAAATTCAATCCAATTAATTTCAAATTAACATCATATAAATGATTCTAACTCATCAATAATCAAAATCAAAAAATTCCAATAATTCCAAAAACACCCTATACATTCGGCCAAGCTCCAAGAATTGGGGAAAAATTGATCCAATCATTATTTCATAAATTGATCAAATCAATCCTTAATTAAAAATGTTATAAGCATACTCAAACATTCAATTCATTCAAATCATGCTCAAAACAAGTTTACCCAAAATTTAACCCTAAAAGTTCATGCTTGAACCTGGCTCTGATACCATTGTTGGTTTCTATTAGGTCCCAAGATCATAACAAGCATGAAAAACATGTGTGAATACATCAACGGAGGTAGTGAATACTCAAATGATCGGGTGAGAACGATACGGCACAACAAACAAACGATTTTGGCCTCATTTCCACACCCACTGCAGGTAGTCCACTGCCTTGAAAAATCAGATTTTGTGCTGAGATTTGGAGCTTCAATCTTCGTCTAACGATTCCCGGCTCGTGGGTGGGTGGGTTCCCTAACACCTTCGTATGCCTCTTAGAAGTGTACTAGCACTTGGATCTTGCCAAAAAATCCACAAAAACTGCTTCCCTCACTGCTCACGTTTTGGACAGCAAAACCAGTGAGTTTTGGCCCGTTGGGCGTGAAAGGAGAAAGAGATGGGAGAGAGAGAGTTGTCTAGGGTTTTCAAAAATATTCATCTAATGAATAATAATAAATTACCAAAGTGTAGAGAGATATTTTGCTTTTTAACTTTTGGTGAAAACCATTTCACTTTTTACCCTAAACTTGGTAGGTGTGGGTAAATGGTTACCAAAAAGCAAACAAGGTAGTTGGGTGGTAGGTACACCCTACCACACATGGGCCCCACATATTTGAATTCAAAATTCAAATATCTCTACGAACATTTGCCGCGGCTCTGTTTCGTTTAATCCGATTAAACGAACTTCCGTCATTTAAATATTAAATCTAATTTAATTAAATATCGATGCCTCGCAAATATATTACGAACGTCGTTTACGAATTAATTTAATTAACTCGCTCATTCGTATTAAAGTCCGACTTTAATTCGTAATGAAATCCAATTCATATTAATATATCTGATATATTAATTTTAGCCCTTCGAATAAATTAAATAGAAAAATCAAATTTAACTATTAATTTTATTTTACCGATTAATTCCAAATTAATCGCGTTCTCTCTCTTTAGTCTATATTTTAATCCAGATAAAATATTTCTGTAATTAATCCCACATTAATTTTCTCTCTCATCAAATTAATCCCAGATTAATTAAAGTGCGAGTCATACATCATCGGTGAATCATTGGGAAGCGACCCATGCGATCCCCGGATATGTTGGCAGTAAATACGGTTGTCGGACTATCCGAACACGTAAGTACCAAGTACTACGTTTTACCGATTCAGGAGACAAGGTTGGCTTCTAGCAAAGCACCATGCCTACCCAATTCTCCGGAAATATCCTTACAGGAATGAAGGATCTGTATCAGGCGTAATATACATCGTATAGTGCATATCAATCTAGTATCGGATGGTCACGTGCTAGGCCTGGGGCTGGAGCTGTGTCTGCCCCGTACGAAGCACATGTCGGATGTCTGGTAACTAGTCTCTATAATCGGATATACATGACCTAGTCATAATATCCCGATGGCCGCGCAGCACTTAAGAGCACTAATACCGTATCCTACATGACATCATCTCCACTATGACTGGAGTGATACTTCCGTCTTGACATCACACCCAATACTCTACGATTCTCAACATACCCAGTAATGGCGTACACAGAACCGGTTTAAGCCCTGGACGACCTCAACCAAAGTATATTGATTGTCGTAAGTATTAGCGGTGCAAGTCTCAGGTTAAGACCAAATACACCTACCCTGATGTCGGACTCCCATAGACACACAGTCATACTGCCAATGGGATTCCGAGGGGGTCTATCCAGAGCGAAGCTGTTTCCCGTACCATCGGTGAAACACAACCTCCTATTACACTTGCATGAGTATCCAATACCCAAATATATGAGAACTATGCCGTTGTGCCCTCACAACGCGCACAAGTGCAATACTAGTCTTTACGTATTTATCGATGTCCAATCTCGATAATACTCTAACTAGGGATATTTAATGATTTATCCTACGTGGACTGATATTGTCTTATATCATTCTCCGTCCATGGAAAAAAATCATAGGGACCTCTCATCATTTATACATCTAAGGTGATCTAATCACAAATGATAAGAGAGCAATCTTCTTTGTCACATAGTTAATTTGTACAACAACACCATGATCTGTACAAATAGTGACGTTATGGGTCATAATTGTCCAACACCCGGTACAACATAGCAGTCATATAGCAAAAGTCTCCCACTGGGTAAGGGAATCTCGCATAAGCCCACTATAATCGCATACAGAGGGACACCACTCCCGAACTACAACTGCATCTCTCCATATTTCAGCCATCTACTTTCCTTCAGCACCTGCAATGAATTACAAATGTGAACAGGACAAGCAGAATCTAAAATCCAACTAGATGTGACAGCTTCACAAGCTAATGAGATATCAATAACGGGAAAAAAAAAGTACATGATGTCGATGCTTTTTCCCTCTTGATTTGGGCAAGGTAGTCAAGATATTTATTCTTCCAGTGCCCGACCTTCTGGCAGTGATGGAACTTATCTTCAGAAGCTCTCTTGGGCTTCGCTACCTTAGCATGTGGAGGAACATTGAAACCTTTATTTTTATTTCCCTTCGTGTTCTTCCCCTTCGACTTGGAGTGGGAAGAAGCAGAAAGTGAAGTGGGTTTAAGAAGGCCAGTCGGCACTCCCTTATTCAAATCCTCCTCCGCTGTGAGAAGCATCCTATGCAACTCACGGTAAGCACAGTGAATCTCAGTCTTGTTGAACTACATGAAAAATTGGTGATACGATACCGGTAGCGAACTAAGAATAACACTCCGTTCCAGAGTATCATTGAGAGGGAAATCATTGCACCTCAATTGCTCGATCAGATCGATCAAATGAAGCACATGTGTGCTCACTGTCTGTCCCTCATCAAGTTTAGAATGGAATAGTCTCATTGCTACTCTGTGAAACAATACTTGGTGTTGGTTCAGAAACGATTCATGGAGTTGTGTCATCATGCTATAAGCATCATGCATCGCAAAATATTGCCTCTTAAGTTTAGAAGCCAGAGAACTGAGAATGTATGATCTAACCCTTAAATCATCATCTTTTCATTTCTGAAAAGTCTCGATCCCTTATGGTGATGCATCTTCAGATATAGCAAGGGGTAATGGACCTTCCAAAATATTTCCCAGCTTCTTGGATCCGAGGACAATCCTTTAATCCATATCCCAGTCTGCAAAGTTCCCAGTGCCCTTTGAGCTTATTCGTATCAAGCATATGAGCAAAGAGGTTGTTCGAATAAACCACCATTGCAAATCTATCAAATATATAGTGAAACGGTTAGCAAACAAAACAGTTTCATATAATATCATAAGCATTAAATAGATAATGGATTTTTAATATAAAAATGCCTCTCCTACTATTTTATACAAAACTGTAATCCCCAAACAGAATACATAAAAAGCAATAATCAAATTAAATACAATAGTGAAAAGTGGATCCCATGAATATATTTCAGCTCACAGCTTTGACACGTTCTCGCTTACGTATATTCATTAGGTAGACAACTCATTGTCAATCACTCACCAATGACTCCTGGGATCCGGTCCTGATCGTTTCTCATTGTGATAGCTTTGGCACGTTCACAATGAGGTGTGTCAAGGTTAAACTTGTCAATAATAAATTCAAGATACTTGCGTAATCCTGACAGCTTTGGCACGTTCAGGATTCTGCTTTCGCTTGAATTTACCTAATATAACAAATATATCTGGTACAGATAAATTCTTACCAGCTATATCCTCACAGCTTTGGCACGTTCTCGGATATAGTCGTAGATTATTTATCCATAAGCGGTTTTGACAACACGGACCATGTAACATGCATCAAATATATATTAAATATAAAACCTTATTAACAAATAGGGATTTTCCACAAAAGATGCAATTTACTTTATATAATCAAATTCAATAAACACATGCATGAATAAAGTAAATATTAGATTAAGCATTAAATTTAAAGGCATAATCATATCATGTGTTTAGAATCAGAGTCGCTCTGATATCATTTTATATGGGATTTTAAGGGGTATTACCGGGTAACGCAGCGGAACGTGGAAAAATAAATTTTTCCAATTTCAATAATTTTCTTGGGTAATTAAAATAAACATATTTATTCTAATTACTCAATACTCAATAAATTAGAATTGTTACCCAAAAATCATATTCCCCTTAATTGACGTGAAGCCCCAAAAATTTATATTTTTATCATTTTAGTCCTAATTTGTCAAATATAAATTTAATTTATTCCAAATCACTACCAAAAATGATTTATACATGTCTTATACATCAAAATACAAATTGCACCAAAAATCCCCATTTTTCCTCAAATTACTGTAAGTACCCATTAGTGTCAAAATTGTGCATTTTAGTCCAATTTTGTTCATAACAAGTTTAGATGAAATCCAATCAACACCAAATCATAAGCACATCTTATATACATCATATTACAACACATATATGAAAATCCCAAAATTTGGAGAAGGTATAAACCCTAATTTTATAAATTAAGTAAATTAACCCAAATTAAACAAATCCAAAACTTTAATCAAGTCTCTACCACACCAAATAAGTCTCACCACTTTGAAATAATTCTAGAACTATTCTAGGTCATTAATGAGTGGCCTAACAACTCTAGAATGACAACAAGATCATCAAATGGTCAAAAGAAAACTTATACACCATTTATAAGCTTACTTTATTAAACATACATACATCTTTCATTCATGCTTCCAACCATCAAAACACAAACACAAGAGAGTATAAAAACTTAAGAATTCCACATGTTGTAGCCAAGAACAAAATGAACAAGTTTCCGTCTAATAGAAAGTTTGATTTTGTTGGGGTTTTAGCGCGGGAGCAGCGGAAGCGCGCGGTTCGGGCGAAATCGTAACTTTAAAACTTTTAAAGTTACCGAATAAATTATTCAATATCCAATATGAATAATTCATTCATATTTCAACTAAACATATTTATTTGATATCAAATAACGACATAAATAAGTTAGAAACACTACGAAACTTTTACGAAAATATTTTTCCGCAAAATGGAATAAAACGTGTTTTTGTCCGAACCGGCCAACCAACACACATGGGGGCTACCCAGGTCAGCTCCGATAGTTCTTGGACAGTTCATGGGCTGCCCACACAGTGACCAATTCACTGTTTTGACAGTGGACACCCGGTAAGCCCAAAACTCACCTGGTAATGCCGTTTTCGCATATTTCAACTCCGAAATAATTTTCGGAAATTGTTCCAATGCCCAAAACAAATCCAATACATTTATACAACATACGTTTCATCACCAAAATCACAGAAATTTCAGATTTGATTTGGTAACCAAAAATATCATTTTTCATGCTTTAAATCCAATTTTCTCAACATTAATCATATTAATACTCACACCAACCAAAGTCACCACAAATGAAGAACTCGAGAACAATTCTAGGAGTTACAAGAGTGGTCATAACCCTCTGGAATGGAAACAAGTCATCAAATGACGAAATCGAACTAATATTACACTAATATTATTCAATCAAACTTCACACATGTATCTAGCCTCCAAATCCATCCTCCAAATCAAAAAGCCCCAAAATATAAGAAAATAAGAAACCCTAGAACTTGTCTAGATGCTCAAGAACAAGAGAAAAACTTTCTATGTTTAAGAGTTATGAAGATTACCTCCAAATCTCCTAATTTCCTTAAACTTTTTCTTGATTTCTTCTCTTTCTTCCTTGATTCTTCAAACAAATTTTTGGGTGCTTTCTTGCTTGAGAGGTTCGGCCATGGGAGCTCATCATTTAGAAAACAAAATTTTCTAACTTTAAATAATGGTCAAAACCGACTTGGGGGGGGGGGGGAAATAATGGTATTTTGGTCAATTAATCTAATAAATTAATAATAATAAGCTTTAAGTTAACAAATCTAATTTGTAAACTTTAAGCTTAAAAAAATTATGCCACATGTAACCAATAATAATCAAACATATTGCATAACAATTATGTAATATTGATATAATTTAATTATCTAGATATTTAACATTTAAATACCTAAATAATTAATTAATGCGATTATTATTATATATGTATTTTTATTTACATTAAATAACAAAAACATATATTAATGGCATGTGTCAAAATCTCATTCGACAATTAATTAATATGTATCAAATCAAGTCTTTTATCAAATACAAATACATATTAATTATTAACTGACCGAAATGCCCCTAATGCATGTATTTTGGTTTAACCATTTAAACGATTCGAATTAACTCATTTAATTCGGTGAAGTATTATGAATAATCTATATTATTTATAACGCGTTGCCCAAATGCTCAACGAGTACACTTCATATTATTGGACTCTCTAAGTTTAGGTTTATCAATCACGGAATCCAATTTCGTGTCCATAATTCACTCACTCATAAATTATGACGACCACAGATAATCTCGCTAAATTATGCAACTCGAGTTCATTGCATACGTATAATCCCTCTGTCATAAGCTATCAATATTATACCGGGGATATAGATAAGAACATCAAATACCTAAGGTATAATATGGTCGACTTTTAAATTTAAGATCTCTAAATAACACTCAGAACTCGCTTCCGAAGTATACTACAGCCATGGATTTACTAGATCGCAAATACGTACATGATACATATGCCATGTACACAGGACTGACAGATTCTATCTGATACTCACAGGATATCATGAGCATCAGTCCACACCCAACGAACAGGCGGAGGTCTGATCTAAATAGATCGGTGACGTGACTGCCATCAAAGTATGGAGGATATCTCATATATCTACAGTGATATCTCAAGTTGAAGGACCATTATGCTACTCGACTCGAGAAAATTCATATTGACGTTGGTGTACCATCTATTAGGAAATCTTTGGTGAGTCGTTCAGTATTTATCAAATAAACACCTACACGTCTATACGAGTCTCTCAAGACTCATGGTTCATTGGGATAAACCATCGGACCAAGTCTCAATATACGACATGTACCGGTCTCAGTGGATTTTACTAACCGACCTGTGTTAGTAAATCTTGACCAGAAACTTTATTTGATAATATACTTATAGTATTGACACTTTCCGATATCAATTACAAACTACTTTGTAACTGCGCACTACAAAATATATTATCGGGTCTTTTTCTAATATATACATATCACTAAACCATATTTAGTTTCAATTTAATCATAATTAGATCGAATATGTATATAAAAGCAAGAGGTACTACCATAATTAAGTAAAAAAAATAATTATTTGTATTCATGAATTAGATATAAATACGATCCGGATTGACACTCCGAGCACATACCCTAAACAGATTTATACTTACCCCAAACAGACTTTTCTTTTTCTCTCAATACTTTTATTTTGGGTTTTTGGTGGCTTGAACTTGTGTGAATCAAATGAAAAAACATAACACTTATATACTTAGGTCATGGCCGAAAATTGGCTAAGTAAATATACATGATATTTTGTTAATTTTTCAAACAAATATCTAACAAGTCAAATGGCATTTGACTTCCTTTTTTCTTTAATGTAAAGTAAACAATTTACACTCGTTAATCATTTCCTAACTATATCATAATGGTAGATATTTATATTTTAATTATATTAATCATTTAATAATTAAATAATTAATTAAATACAAATATCTCAAATATATGTATTATATTTACTTTAAATATCTCAAATACATATATTAATGATATATGTCAAATATGATAATTTGACATTTTATTAATGTGTGTTTAATAAAATCATACATTAAATACAAATACATATTAATTAGGAAATGACCAAAATGTCTCTTTGCTTGTATCTTTCGTTTAACCGTTAAACTATTTATAAATAATCAATATTACTCATAAAAGTTACCCTAGTGCTCTACGAGAATATTTCATTAGTGAGACTCTCTAGGTTCAAGCAGATCCGTCACAAAATTCAATTTCGTGTCTATAATCTACCCACCCGTAAATTATGATGAACATGGATAAACTCACTGAACCATACAGGTCGAGGTCATATCATACGTATAATCCCTCCATCACAAGTATCCGGATTATTCCAGAGATATAGATATAAACGTCAAATCTCTATAGATATATTCATGTCGACGTTTCTATTAGCAATCTCTCAATAACACTTAGAAATCGCTTATACAGTGTACCACGGGCCTATGTATTTAACATATTGCTAATTTAATATTGAATACCTATGTTATATACACAGAGCTGACGAATTCTATCTTGACACAGGATATCCTGAGGATCAATCCACACCCAACGGACATGCGGAGGTCTAACCTAAATAGGTCGGTGATGTGACTGCCATCAAAGTGTGGAGGATATCTCATATATCCACGGTGGTATCTTTAGTCAAAGAATTATTATGCTACTCAACCCGAGAAGATTCTATTTGATGTTGGTGTAGCATTTATTAAGAATCTTTGGTGAGTCGTTTAGTGTTTATCCGATATAAACACCTACATGTCTATACGAGTTTCCAAGACTGATGGTTAATTGAGAATTAACCATTGTAATCCAAGATTCCAATATACGACATGTATCAATCTCAACGGATTTACTTTTTGACCAAGTAATGTAAACTTTGACCATGAACAGTTAAAGAACTGCTATTGTTATGATACAACTCAATTTTAGTTGCGACACTTTTGCAACAGTATCATAACTAATCATTCTAAGGTCAATTACTGTAACATCCCGCTACAGGAGATGCTACCAGCAGGAGACAGGCTAATCCTGACTCCATAAGCCTCTAACTCTGACGAAATTTTGATATAACCTCTGCTGAAAATCATGCAATTTGGATCAAAGTCCGGCACCTCCAACAACCTATAGGGCCCAAACACATAATATACACTAAAATAATAAACTCAAAACATAACACGATTGGGCTCCATGCCCGAAATTACGTATAAACAAAAACTTTTACAATTAAACTTATACAACTTAATTCTCTACAAGTAAACTTATAACAACTTGACTCTCATCCACCCAAGACCTGGTGACTGGCTGACTGCAATACTGCTATCCGGCTCCTCAAGCTCAGGTGTCTGTGGTCAACCGATCAGGTCACCCACAGCAAAACTCAAACACTGTTGGGTTGTGAGTCATAAGACTCAGTAAGTAACTATGATCATTCCTTGAGCGTTAAACATATGCAAAGGTTGTATTCAATTTTATATTAATCTGATCTTCTTGTGATCATGCACATATATCAAGTCCGATCTATCTTTTTGATTCCTTATCCATTTTTCAAATTTATTACTAGCTACTAGTCTCTCTAACTATTCATACATGAACTTTAAGTCTTGTTTCCTGTTTACATTCAACATCCATATCTTTTTTACCAAGTCAAGTTTTTCCATGTTTTCGCTGCGCTACTCTGATATCTCAATACTTACCTACTTATTCTTTGCTAATGCATTTATTATAATTATCTTCTTTTTATCTTATTGAAATATCATCAAATCGGAGTTATAAACTATTCTTTCTTTCAAACGTCTATCACACAACCTTAAATCATGCACACATATATAAATGTAATTATATCATCAAACTTTATTATTCACAAAGGATTCCTCTTATGTAAACATACAACTCATACATGCATCACTCATAAATACATATAAACATGATAATACTGTCGTGCATTATCGTCAGCTACATGCATCTTAAATGATTTCTAGAATGTATGAACTATATACCTTTCTTGTGAATTATACTCTACTCAATATGCCATGCTTTTATAAATTATTACTTTAAAACCCTTTTCTGAAACACTTACATATGAATGTACTAATGATATCATGCATAATATCAACTATATGCATTTTCAAATGATAACCAAAATGTAAGATTTATATGCATGACTTGTAAACTACTTTCTACTTTAACTAGGGGTGTGCATCGGTCGGTTCGGTCGGTTAATCCTTGATTTTTTAACCGTAACCGAAATTTTCGGTTAAATAAAAGTGTGACCGATTTAACCAATTTATGACACATAACCATTAACCATTATATTTCGGTCGGTTATGGTTAATTCGGTTATTAACCAATCCAATCCAATAAATTAAAATTTAATTTTTTTTTTAATTTTTAATTAGTAAAATTATATATTATGTAGGTCGGTTCTACCGATTTTTTCGTAAAGTTTCAACCAGTCGAACCACTAACGCATTAAAAATTTTGGATCACTAATTCGATCACATATCCGATTCTAAATATACTGATTCTAACATTTGATTAAATATATCTATATTTAATTACATGCGAGAGAAATATTTTTTAAACCCTCGATGATTGTCACAGCCTCAGATTTCCTTCCAAACCTGCCATGTTAGAAATTTTAAGGGTTACGAATCCACCACGATGCAAAATCTACACATTTGAAATTTTATGTATTTTTACCTTTAAATTCTTGAGAGAAATTAAAAAGAGTCAAAACCAAGTCGTTAATGCAGCTTGTCATTTGAATTTTATCAATTTTATTTTTGGGTAGTATTATCAAATCAATATAACTACAACCAATTGAGAGTTTACATGCAGACTATCTTAACTTTAAAAAATTAAAGGATTCGCACGCGCTAATATATATATATATATGGTTTAATTTCGATTAATCGATCGGTTCGATTATACGAATCTCATAACCGTAACCGAACCGAATAACCGAAAAAGTTAAAAATTTTAACCGCAATAACCGATTTAACCGAATTAACCGAACCGTAATAAAAAAAAAATGGTCGGAACGGTTCAGTTAATCGGTTAAAACCGATTAATGCACACCCCTAACTTTAACATGTCATACTATTTAGAAAATACTTCCTGAAAACCTTTTCAGAAAAACTGCTTTATGAAAACTCTGTTATGAAACTCTTGTTCGAAAGTCTCTTAATAAAACTTATCTTTCTGAAAACATGCATTAAATCTCTGGTTTCTGGAAACTGTTTCTAAAATATGTTTCCTGAAAACTGTTTACTAAAATCTAACTTTTGAAAACTACTTATTGAAGATCTGAAAACTCTGTACTGAAAACATGAAAACTGAAGACTACTCTACGCCCAGGACCATAACTTAACTGGATGTGTCCGGGAATAACTCAACCGGGTCTCTAAAACTGGTGGTATCTCTATGTCCAGGACCATAACTGAACTGGACATCTCTCTACACCCAGGACCATGACTCAACTAGGTGTGCTCTATGCCCAGGACCATAACTCAACTGGGCATTTCTGAAACTGGTGGTGCTCCACGTCCAAGACCATAACTCAACTGGACGTGTCACATCACAAAATAGAACTGGGGGTGCGGATCAATGCTACCACCCAAGCTCTGAAAACCTGGATTTCGGGGATCTGTCAACCCTAGTCCTGCTCAACGTGTGCACACGGACCCAATCTGTCAATTCCAACTATATCAAGTTACATACTAGGGTGAGTTTTTACCTCATGCCCCAAAAAAACATAAAACTCATGCTTTAAAATCTCAAAACTGTATCAAAAGTTTTCTTAAAACATTTTCTTCAAAAGCATTTGAGATTATTCTTTAAAACACTTCGAATTTCAAAAATATTCTTAACTTTAACTCAGTTTTCTAAAAATCATAACACACACATATGCATATTCATTTCTTATGCTTTCACTTACCCTAACCATACATTCTTATATGCTTATCCTTAGGTTGTTATGTAATTAGGTGCATATGCTCATGCATATCTATAATTTAATGCCATATATATTCCATTCTCTACATGCTTTTATCTTAGATTAGCTCAAATTCTATTTGCTTATACTATTCTCAATATACTTTATATATATATATATCTCACTTACTCACAATCTAATATGTATTTCATACACATAAATTCATATTTTAATAATTAAACTAATAGACTTTATCACTACAAAACAGGCAGTTGCAGACTAGCCATGCCACTTTAATGATTCTATAGTATTTTCATACACATTTTCATCTGTCAATACTATGCCATTCGTAAACCCAACCTACATGCACTACATATTGAGACGCTTCTAACTTCAACATTATTAACATCCACTCTACAAAGCAACTCACGGCCACCACATAACTTACATATACACATGCTCATTACCACCCCACTAACACCAAATATGTACTTATTTCATTATCAACTCACAATGTTAAAGTTACTTCCACACACACCCATCTCTATCTTACACACAAGCAGCCATAAGACATTTATCAAAATAAATCATCAATTTAACATTACCACTCATAATCCAAGTTTTCATTACTAGCAAAAGAAAACAGTAACACACACATTCCTCTATCTTATTTGGATCGGCCAAAGGTCATTCTTTCTTTGAAAATTTTAAACTATCACAAGATGTACTCATCACTATATATCTTTATTCTCAAGCTTAACAAAAATCAAAACTCAAGGTTATATCCCTCCTTTAACTTTCGGCCAAGGAACCTATGTCCCCCCTCTTGAAAACTCTCAAGTGATCTTAGGCATAACATCATCAACATACACACCATTATACCGTGCTGTTTAAATGCACAAAATTTAGAAATCATCATCAGTTTTACGTACGGCAATAGCAGCCCTAAAAATCATTTTAACATTTCATACTATAACTTAAACACAATTATATAATGCAAATCCAAGCCTCCATAATCTTAATCAAATTCGGCCATAATGGCCTTTGCACACACTTGAATCATTTCATCAATACAAACCAAAAAATCAAAATCAAAGCATTCATTTCACATTTCAATATAATGGAATTTCACCAAAATAAAGAAACCCCAAAATTCCCAAACTTCTAGGGTTCCAGCCGAATTCCCCAAATTTACAGCCTCTCTAATTTTGAAAATTTATTCTAATTTCATATTAAATATCAAGTCTAGTTTACTTTTAACTCATTTTAATCTTATTATCAAACCCAATTTTGAAGTTCAATCAAAAACCCAAATGGCAAAATTAATCATACTCAAGGAAATCCTAGCAATAGTATACTTGCTTCTCCTCTGCTCAACGAATTCGGTGTCGAGGACTCATTGGTGATTCACCGGCAACCAGAGGCAGGGCTGAACGTCTCCCTCCCTTCCGGTCTTCTTCCCCTCTCGGCTTCTCTCTCTTTCTGTCTTGCCTCTCGATTTCCCTCTCTTCTCCGATTCTTTTCTTAGCTTTCTCGGTCTCTCTCTCTCTTCTCTCATCTCTTTTTCTCTCGATCTCTCTCTCTCTGCTCTCTCCATACTGTTTCGTCTCTGCTCCCTCTCTCTGTTCTGTTTTTCTTTCCTTCTACTGAATGCGAGCTCTGTGTGTGTGTGTTATGCGCGTTTGTGTGTGTTTAATTTAGGGGTGTGTGTGTGTGTCATAAGTGTACACGTGTGAGTGTGTTGAATATATGTAATATATATATTTGTGTGTAGAAATTTCTAAAACCATTAAATGTGTGTGAAAAACAAGTCTAGATAAATCTAGATATTTATATATATATATAAATTCTATTTGATAAATCCCAATTTATCCCCTCAAAATTAATTATTATTGACTTATAAATAGTTTATTGAAAAGTCCCATTTTACAATTAAATTTAGCTCGCATTCGGACGCGACCCCACACGCGAATAAAATTAACGCCAATATTCTAAAATAATCCGAGATGTTACAATTACGTATTTACCATACATAAAGAGATGTTATATAATAGAAACTGTTTATTTTATTCATAATAAAATATTACATAAGTATTTACTGGGAAATACTTAAGAAAATTGGCACTCTGAGCACTAACCCTAACACTTTCATACATCCATACATCCACACAAACATTGAGCTCATTTCATACCTTATTTCATATCATATCAGTAAAAAAGTTCCATACTTGTGGTGGTCGTTTATCCTTACTATGTATAACCTCGAACTTTGTTTTCAAGAATATCTCTTATTTATTCTCGTCTTAACCTAAACACTTCAAACCATAAATATTTAAAACACCAATAAATTATTCAAACACTCATCGAATGAGTTACTTACCTGGCTTCGCGAGCACTCCATGTCCTAATCAAATCTGCCAAACAAGTGGTGAAATATCGTTAGAATCGCAACTTTACAAGATTCTTGACTTAACTACGATAAAATTTCGGATCTTTCCGGAGCAACCAAATCAAGTCCGATTTCAATGATCTTAGTTTCAATAATCTTAAAACACTATTATAAACTAACCCAAGTGATCAGTTAATATAATTTCTCAATTTACGCATTTTTTGAAAATCTTCCAAAAATATTTCCGCAAACACTACGGAATGGTCTCGAACCCTCCGAACCTACCCATATTTATCTAAACACGTTCGTAATATCATAAATAACCCATAACTATTATTAAAATCAAAACACATCATTCTATGCAAAAACCCACTTTTACCATAAACTTGTATTTTCTATCGGATTGATCAAACTCGTTCCGTTTTCACTCGGATTCTACCAATTGCACATATTCAATATACTAATACTCAATAAAATCAATTTATATCATTATGCTACTCTACGATGCTACTGGATACATGTGAATATTTAGCGGAAAATATGAAATTAGCGACTTTTTATCGGGAGGTCTTACCAAGATTTCGAGGGCATATACAGACTCCAAATGATCCCGCGAATGCGCTGGAATCGAAGAAATTCAAATCGGAGTTACCGCCCACCATGGGTCACTATTTATTTGAATCTTCCTCCTCGTTTTGCTGCAACCGAGCATGGATCAAAAAAATCATCACTGCCATCTTGTAGTACTCTTCGAGTGCTTCAATTTAGCGGGTGGCTCGGGCAGTGAAATGAAACGACGAGCCGGGAATGGAAAAATCCAACTCGCGTATTTCTCTCTCTTTTTCTCGCCACTCCGGCCGCCAAAAGGGAAATCGTCGGCCACCACGTGGCCGACTTGATCAAGATGAAGCTGGCGGTATCGGCGAGCACCGCCGGGGGTGGCTGGTGTTAGGGTTGGTGCTCGGAGTGCCAATCCGGATCGTATTTATGTTCGATTCATGAATACGAACAATTCCATTTTCCATAATATTACTTATTTAATGGTAGCACCTCTTGTCTTTTATATACATATTCGATCTAATTACCATTAGATATCTAATTATGATTAGATTGAAACTAAATTTGATTTAGTGATACGTGTATATTAGACAAAGACCCTAGGATTTACAATGTAGTGCGCAGTTACAATGTAGTTTGTAATTGACATTGGGAAGCGTCACTATAAGTTTATATCCTTAAATAAAGTTCCTGGTCAATATTTACTAACACGGGTCGGTTAGTAAAATCTACTGAGACCAGTACATATTGTATATCGTGACTTGGTCCGATGGTTTATCCCAATGAACTGTGATTCTCGGGAGACTCGTATAGACATGTAGGTGTTTATTTGATAATCACTAAACGGCTCACTGAAGATTTCCTAATAGATGGTACACCAACGTCAATAGGAATCTTCTCGAGTTGAGCGAGCATAGTGGTCCTTCGACTTGAGATACCATAGTGGATATATAAGTTATCCTCCACACTTTGATAGCAGTCACATCACCGATCTATTTAGATCAGACCTCCGCATGTTCATTGGGTGTGGACTGATGCTCATGATATCCAGTGCGTATCAAGATAGAATCCATCAGTCCTGTGTACAGGGCATATGTATCATGCACGTGTTTGCGATCTAGTAAATCCATGGCCGTGGTATAACTTCAGAAGTGAGTTCCGAGTGTTATTTAGAGATCATAAATTTAAAAGTCGACTATATTATACCATAAAGATTTGACATTCTTATCTATATCATAGGTATAATATGGATAGCCTGTGACGGAGGGATTATACGTATGTAATGACCTCGACTTGCATAATTTAGTGAGATTATCTCTGGTCGTTATAATTCATGAGTGGGTGAATTATGGACATGAAATTGGATTTCATGACGAATAAACCTAAACTTTGACAGTCCCACAATATGAAGTGTACTCGTTGAGCACTTGGGCAACGCGTTATGAATAATATAGATTATTCATAATACTACACCGAATTAAATGAGTTAATTCGAGTCGTTTAAACGGTTAAACGAAAATACATGCAATATGGGCATTTCGGTTAATTGATAATTAATGTGTATTTGTATTTGATACAAAATTTGATTTGATACATATTAATTATTTGTCAAATGAGATTTTAACACATGCCATGAATATATGTATTTGTTATTTAATGTAAATAAAAATACATATATAATAATAATCACATTAATTAATTATTTAGATGTTTAAATGTTAAATATCTAGCTAATTAAATTATTTTAATATTACATAAATGTTATGCAATATGTTTGATTATTATTGGTTACATGTGGCATGATTTTATTAAGCTTAAAGTTTACAAACTGGATTTGTTAACTTAAAGCTTATTTTCATTATTTAATTAGATTAATTGACCAAATGACCAAAATACCCCACTTTTAACCCCTAAGTCGGTTTTGGCTTGTATTTAAGTGGAAAATTTTTGTTTTCTCATTTTAAGTAAGCCATGGTCGAAACCCACCACAAAGAAAGCACCCAAAGAAAGACCTCTTTCAAGGAAGAAAGAAAAGAAAATCATGAAAAAGTATAAGGATTTTAGGAGATTTGGAGGTAATCTTCATAACTCTTAAAACTTAAAAAAGTTTATTTCTTGTTATTTAGTATCTATACATGTTCTAGGGTTTCTTCCTTTCTTATATTTTGGGGCTTTTTGATTTGGAGGATGGATTTGGAGGCTAGATGCATGTGTGAAGTTTGATTAGATGAAATTATTGTAATATTGATTCAATTTTGTCATTTGATGACTTGTTGCCATTCTAGAGTTTTATGACCACTCTTGTAACTCCTATAATTTTTCTTGAGTTCTTCATAGGTGGTGGCTTTGGTTGGTGTTAGTATTAATATGATTGATATTGAGAAAATTGGATTTATAGCATGAAAAATGATATTTTTGTTACAAAAATCAGATATGGAAATTCTGTGTTTTTGGTGATGAAAAGTATGATGTATAAATGTATTGGATTTGTTTTGGGCATTGGAACAATTGTCGGAAATTGTTTCGGAGTTGAAATTTGCGAAAACGGTGAAAAACGACGTTACGAGGTGAGTTTTGAGCCAACCGGGTGACGGCTGCCCAAACAGTGAATTGGTCACTGTTCGGGCAGCCCATGAACTGCCCTAGTACTGTTGGGGCTGACTTGGGTAGCCCTCATGTGCATTGGGTGGTTGGTTTAGTCAAAAACGTGTTTTATACCATTTTGCTGAAAAACATTTTCGTAAAAGTTTCGCGATATTCCTTAACTATTTATGTGGTTATTTGATATCGAATAAACATGTTTAGGTGAAATATGAATAAATTATTCATATTGGATATTGAATAATTTATTCGGTAATTTAAAAGGTTTTAAAATTACGATTTCGCCCGAACAGCGCTTCCGCCGCGCCCTTTGCCCAACAAAAATGGTATCAGAACAGGTCTGATACTTCATCCATTACATTTTTCATGCTTGATATATGATATTTAATCCAATTTTGATGTTTTCACATGCACGTAATCTATATGTTTCTTGACTTTTCGATTCTACGCTAACGGGAAACGTAACAAAAATTTAATAGTTAAGTTAAGTTATATTTTCTATAGGTGGAATTGAATTGTTTAGAAAATGATTTAGATTAAAATTCTGCATATGATGTAGAACAACGCTTCCTTGAGGAATATCCCCGCTTAAATAAGGTTGTAAAGTAACGTGTATTGGATGCATGTTTCTTGATCCCTCTTGTCAATACGGTTTATGGGTATCTTTCTATGGCTGCATCCGAGATCGTGCCAAAGCAGTGAGGGTGTAGTTGATAGAATTTTATCCTTGCTGGATGTATATTTGATACTAGATAAATTCAAGTGAAAGTGGAAATCATGAATGTGCCAAAACTGTCAGGACTACATCAGTAGCTTGAGTTTGTCATTGGCAAGTGAAGCCTTGATACGCCTCCTTATGAACGTGCCAAAGCTGTCATAACGAGAAACAGTCAGGACCAAAATCATGAGTCACAATGAGTGTGATTGACAATGGTTGTCTACCTAATAAATATACATAAGCGAGATCGTGCCAAAGCTGTGAGTCGAAATATATTCATGGGATCCTACTCTCACTATAGAGTTCGATTTAATTATTGAATTCCCATTTTCCGTTGGGGATTACGGTATTACGTAAAGTAGTGGGAGACACTGATGGGTTAAAAATCCATAACTAAGGCAATGCATAATTTTATGGAAATTTTTGCTTATGTTTTCCTTTATTCTATATTGTTAATAGAATTATACTTCTGATCCACTGCATGCATATTATTTGAATATGTTTTCTGACTTCACTTAAGGTTGCAAATTTCTAGAATAGGTTCTAGAATGTTAGTAGACTTGGATATTGTTAGATTAGTCAAAACCATCGGGAACTGTTATTCCATTTTTCTTGAAAATCAAGATGGTTAGTGACTTAGTTACTAAGTCACGTTTAGTAATCTAAATAGATATATGTTTTAGGATATAATTGTCTAGAAAGAATAATTTCTTGTGCTGTAAGAATTGACGTGAATTAGTTCATGTCTCAAGATTCTTGACTGGCATTAAGAAAAACTCCATTAGGTATTTGTATATCTTATAATGACGTTTCTTGGCTTTAATGGCTTTTAGAAGTCACGTGTTTGACACAGTTTGCTGATCAATTATTTACAATTATTGTGAATAATTGAAGGCAAATTATAGAGCTTAAGAAATGGGATGTGTATAGTTGTGTATAGAGAATATCGATTTTCACAATATGACAACTGTAGGTATTGGATACCAGATCTCCCATCTAGTTATTTAAAATATTGTTTAATGATTTTTTTGATATTTGATATTTGATATCAGAACTTATGACTATTGGATAGTTAATTGTTCTATATAAACAGTTTTTACATATTTTAATATGACTAGTAGTGTCATTGATGAAAAGATAAACATTAAGGAAAATATTCGGTGAACTAAATAACTTAGAACATTATTTTATGAGATTTTATCACATAAGCATTAGATGCTTATTCTGTATGGTAAAGGATGGTCTGATACAAGATCACACCATACATCCTCATCCATTTAATGAATATTGTATTTAGGATGTGATTAAATTTCATTTAACCATTGATCGTCATTGGACCACAGATTTATTAAACTAATACTTTTGAAGTATGTAGTTTAATGAATTATAAATTGCCTTGGATAGTTTTCTTTACTTCGTAACTTAGTTAATGAATTGTCATGACTTAGTTGCGTGTTTCTAAAAGAATATATATTGAACGTCTTGAATTGTTCGAGAACTTTCAATATGTTTCTGATGAAACGCGGATAGAATATTTTGAATTGTTCAAAGATATTTTATTTGAAGTGTTGAAAACTATAATTTTAAAATTCATTATGAGTCTTTGAATTGTTCAAGGATGTTTGATATGATCAAACATATGAATTTATGGCAATTAGTTCTAACATTATTTAATGAATTTGATTCTTACTCAATATGATTCTTCTACGATTCCATCGTGATGGAATAGGTCAGTGGGAGAAATCGAATCTTATATGATATGATTCGTTTGATATTGAGTGTTACCGAATTAGTTTCAATACTTTTAGGGATACGCTGAAGTAACACTAATTCATCCTTTTAATTATTGTTCCATTAGTTTCTATAGTTACGTATATGATATGTATATGTGGAAAATTCGAATCTTGAAAAGTTTGAGATTTGAATCTTTCTTTTGTATAATGGTTATATAATTGAAAGTACTTGTGCCTCGGAGGTACAAGTAAAAGTTTATCATTTATTTTATTTAATATAATATTATATTCGATTTGATATAATATCTTTTCTACGATCCCGAGTAATAAAATTATTTTATTACTTGGTGTGTAACATCAGATGTTGATAATTATAGAAAAGACTTGACTTAGTGAAGTCAAATGTGAGAATGATAAACTGTAATGGAACTACATAATTAATTAGATGAAATGACCCTACGATATCTTCCGTATAAGTCCAATAGGATGTCGAAATCATTTACAAAGTATTTGATACTTAATGGTTCTGTTGTTTTCTTATTGAAGAAAATTATCTTATAACTTATAGTGGGAGCGATATTTGATATCAATTTCGGAAGTTAGCATTGAATCATAGATCTAAAATTGTTCATAGCTTACTACGATCAAGTTTTGAACTTGATTGAACTTTTGGTATGAATCGTTCATAAAATATGCAAATTGTTTGCGCAGCAAAAGCAAAGTGAGCTTATTAAAGGTTTGACCTTTATAGTATGACATTGAGAAAGGTTATACTCAGTAATCTATTGTAGATTCTGAGAAAACTTGTCTCTAGTCATCTTAATTGAACAATTAAAGATCTGTTGGTTAATGTTGATATTAAACTATGTATTTTGGCTAAAGAATGCAAAGTGGCATTCCTGAATGGTTTCTTTGAATAAGAAATCCATTGTGGTTTCTTTGTTTGAAGAGTTCATTCTATAATGGCCCTAAGGTTTGTATTCTGCTAAGATCACAGTTTCATATACCAACTTATAGAGGCTACTGTAGACTCAAGTAAGCTTTCCGAAAATCTGTGTTCTCTAATTTTAATACAGTCAAATTGTCTGATTTTATCAAAGCATAGAGAATACATATTTCATAGTAGGTTCAGTGGGAGCGTACAATTTTCTTTCTAGTATTGTATATCCTAATGACATTATCATTATTAATGCAATGATGAGATGTTTAATGAGGTAAAAAGTTTACATAAGTCTTCTTTTCTCCATGAAAGTATTGAGAGTAGTCTCTGTTATATTTGATATAAAGTTTTATATATGATATAAAACTAGAGACTTGTGAGATACTCTCATTAGTCGTGCATTAGATATGATCTAATAAAGAATACATTAAGACTATCTGTATGACAGTTAGTATAACTGTTTGACAGTTAGTGTGCCTCTTGTATATAATATTCATCTTTCATAAAGGATGATTCATTTTTCGAAAGAGAAATTGATTAGAATGTCTAGTCAATCTTATGCATCATATGATGATGGCATAATGAATATTATATTATGTGCGATTAAAGATATCAATTTAATCATAATAGTTACGAACTATTTTGATATGATGTAGACCATAGGATGTGTCTTGAAACATGTTATTTGTTATCTTTGAGATATTAAGAACAAGTTTCTTGTTCATTGAGAATATAATCCACAACCATTAGGGTCAAATTAGTTTTGAGTCTAATTATGACGTTAGATGGTCCACGTCATATAAAGTCAGAAAAGATACAGTGGGAGTGTCACGTTGATTCTACTGTATCGGTAGAATTAGTTGTAACTTATGAAGTATTAACTTATGAATTTGTATAGTGACCTTATAGTTTAGAAGTTTTTATATTAGTATTGTGTTTGCGGTTGTCTGCATAGTATTTTGATTGTATCTCTAAATACATAAACAACTTAATAGCTATAGCACAATATTGATGTCGCATCTGAGTCATATTGAGGTATAACTTAGGTTATACAATAAATGAATGATGCTGGTTAAGGGAAACGATTGGGTGTGTTGGACAAACTCAATATATGTTAAAACGAGCTTACTTGTTGTTGCCTACCTCTTGAGTGCTAGGTGAGCACTTGAGGGCCATAAGTATGTGATACACATTTAGATGTGTATATGATACCGTGGATTGGCACTAGAGCAAGTGGGAGAAATTGCTAGGGTTGGTGCTCGGAGTGCCAATCCGGATCGTATTTATGTCCGATTCATGAATACAAACAATTCCTTTTTTTTTTCCATAATATTACTTATTTAATGGTAGCACCTCTTGTATTTATATACATATTCGATCTAATTACGATTAGATATCTAATTATGATTAGATTAAAACTAAATATGATTTAGTGAACGTGTATATTAGACAAAGACCCTAGGATTTACAATGTAGTGTGCAGTTACAACGTAGTTTGTAATTGACATTGGGAAGCGTCACTATAAGTTGTATATCATTAAATAAAGTTCCTGGTCAAGATTTACTAACACGGGTCGGTTAGTAAAATCCGCTGAGACCAGTACATATCGTATATCGTGACTTGGTCCGATGGTTTATTCCAATGAACCACGAGTCTTGGGAGACTCATATAGACATGTAAATGTTTATTTGATAAACACTGAACGACTCACTGAAGATTTCATAATAGATGGTACACCAACCTCAATAGGAATCTTCTTGAGTTGAGCAAGCATAGTGGTCATTCGACTTGTGATACCATAATGGATATATAAGTTATCCTCCACACTTTGATGACAGTCACGTCACCGATATATTTAGATCAGACCTCCGCCAGTTCGTTGGGTGTGGACTGATGCTCAAGATATCCAGTGTGTATCAAAATAGAATCTGTCAGTCCTGTGTAAAGGGCATAGGTAACCTGCACGTGTTTTCTAGTAAATCCATGGTCGTGGTGTAACTCCGGAAGTGAGTTCCGGGTGTTATTTAGAGATCGTAAATTTGAAAGTCGACTATATTATACCATAAGGATTTGACGTTCTTATCTATATCCATGGTATAATATGGATAGCCTGTGACGGAGGGATTATACGTATGCAATGACCTCGACTTGCATAGTTTAGTGAGATTATCTGTGGTCGTCATAACTCATGAGTGGGTGAATTATGGACACGAAATTGGATTTCGTGACGGATAAACCTAAACTTAGAGAGTCCCACAATATAAAGTGTACTCGTTGAGCACTTGGGCAACACGTTATGAATAATATAGATTATTCATAATACTTCACCGTTATAAATGAGTTAATTCGAGTCGTTTAAACGGTTAAACGAAAGTACATGCATTATGGGCATTTCGGTTAATTGATAATTAATGTGTATTTGTATTTGATACATATTAATTATTTGTCAAATGAGATTTTAACACATGCCATTAATATATGTATTTTTTATTTAATGTAAATAAAAATACATATATAATAGTAATCGCATTAATTAATTATTTAGATGTTTAAATGTTAACTATCTAGATAATTAAATTATTTCAATATTACATAAATATTATGCAATACGTTTGATTATTATTGGTTACATGTGGCATGATTTTATTAAGCTTAAAGTTTACAAATTGGATTTGTTAACTTAAAGCTTATTTTCATTATTTAATTAGATTAATTGACCAAATGACCAAAATACCCCTCTTTTAACCCCTAAGTCGGTTTTGGCTTGTAATTAAAGTGGAAAATTTTTATTTTCTCATTTTAAGTAAGCCATGGTCGAAACCCACCTCAAAGAAAGCACCCAAAATTTTCATTGAAGAATCAAGGAAGAAAATCAAGAAAAAATTTAAGGATTTTTTGAGATTTGGAGGTAATCTTCATAACTCTTAAACTTAGAAAGTTTATTTCTTGTTCTTGAGTATCTAGACATGTTCTAGGGTTTCTTCATTTCTTATATTTTGGGGCTTTTTGATTTGGAGGATGGATTTGGAGGCCATATGCATGTGTGAAGTTTGATAGGATGATATTAGTGTAATATTGATTCAATTTTATCATTTGATGACTTTTTGCCATCCTAGAGTGTTATGACCACTCTTGTAACTCCTAGATTTGTTCTTGAGTTCTTCATAGGTGGTGTCTTTGGTTGGTGTTAGTATTTATATGATTGATATTGAGAAAATTGGATTTTAGCATGAAAAATGATATTTTTGTTACAAAAATCAGATCTGGAAATTCTGTGTTTTTGGTGATGAAAATTATGTTGTATAAATGTATTGGATATGTCTTGGGCATTGGAACAATTGCCAGAAATTTTTTTCAGAGTTGAAATATGCGAAAACGGCGAAAAACGACGTTACCAGGTGAGTTTTGAGCCAACCGGGTGACGGCTGTCCAAACAGTGAATTGGTCACTGTTCAGGCAGCCCATAAACTGCCCTATTACTGTTGGGGCTGACTTGGGCATCCCTCATGTACATTTGGTGGTCGGTTCGGTCAAAAACGTGTTTTATGCCATTTTGCGAAAAGAAACGTGTTCGTAAAAGTTTTGCGACGTTCCTTAACTATTTATGTCATTATTTGATGTCGAATAAATATGTTTAGGTGAAATATGAATAACTTATTCATATTGGATATTGAATAATTTATTCGGTTATTTAAAAAGTTTTAAAATTATGATTTCGCTCAAACAGTGCTTCCGCCGCGCCCTTTGCCTAAAACCCCAACAGCCGACCAACCATACGCCGACCACCACTTCTTCTCTCTCTTCTCCATTTTCTCTTCTCTCTTTCTTCTCGTTTTTTTCTGTAATAATGAACAGTGACATATATAGTGCCAATCTTTCAGAAATTATAAAATTTCCCCCACTTAGAAGAGTATTTTCGGAAATCGATTATTTTGAAGCCCTTTTGATGCGATTTTCGAAAAGTGTTCAACACGAAAGTAGTTCATCACGGGAAAACGAGTCTGATGATTTAGGAATTAGCTCAATCAGAGTTTTTTTTTGCTATTTCTATAGCCGAGACAAGAAACTTTTACCCGTATAACGATAAAATCAGAAATCACGTAACCGGATCTCGAAACTACGTATTTTCCAACGTGACGAATCTCCACTTTAATATATTCTGATCTATCTATTAACATATAAAGTCTTATTTTCTCATAGCATCGCCCTCCGAATTCTAAACTTCAATTCCGAAATCTTTCAGAATCGTTTCGAAAAATATTTGGGATATTACAATATCCCATCTTCTCAGACCCAAGGACAATCCTCAAGTCCAACTGCCCGTCTGCGAAGTTCTCAGCGCCTCTCAACTTATTTGTTTCCAATATACGAGCAAAGGGGTTAGTAGATGCCGCCATCGCAAATCTATCATATAGATAGCGAAAAACGGTTAGCAAATAAACAGTTTTATATAATATCAAAAGACATTAAATAAATCTTGGATTTTTAATCTAAAAATACCACTCCCACTATTTAAAGTAAAACTATAATCCCCAAACAGAATACAAAACAAGCAATAATCAAATTAAATACAATAGTGAAAGGTGGATCTCATGAATATATTTCACCTAATAGCTTTGACACGTTTTTGCCTACATATATTCATTAGGAAGGCAACTCATTATCAATCCCTCACTAGTGACTCCTAGGAGTTTTGGTCCTGATCGTTTCTGGTTATGAAAGCTTTGGCATATTCACAAGGAGGTGTATCAAGGTCAAATTTGTCAATGACAAATTCAAGATACTTTCATAGTCCTGACAGCTTTGGCACGTTCAGGTTTTCCGCTTTCGCTTGAATTTACCTAATATCATATATTTTCGGTACAATTAAATTCCTATCGGCCATACCCTCACATCTTTGGTACGTTCTCGGATATATTCATAAAAATTTATTTATAGACCGTATTGACAACACGTACCAAAATACATGCACCAAATATATATTATTAATTAAACCTTATTAAATAAGGATTTTCCGAAAAAGTGTCATACACCTTAATATAATTCCATGCATGCATAAAGTAAAGACTAGATTATATATCAAATTCAAGGGCAAATCATATTAAGGATTAAAAATCAGACTCGCTCTGATACCAATTTTATAGGGGCTTTAGACAGTATATTTGGGTAACGCAGCGAAATGCGGGAAAAACAATATTTTTGATTTCTTTAATTTTTCTTGGGTAATTAAAAATAAACTTATTTATTTTAAATACTCAATACACAAAAATAGAAATTTTTTACCCAAAAATCAGAATTTCAGTATATTCCCCAAAACTTTTCATTTTAATCATTTTAGTCGTAAGTTGTTAAATACAAGCTTAGGTGATTTTCAATCATAACCAAAATGATTTGTACATCACATATACTTTAAAACACAACTCTGAAAATTTTCTAGATTTTTTCATAATTGTCGAAAAGCCCAAACCTTTTTTATTTTGATCATTTTGGTCCTAAATTATCAAATACAAGTTTAGGTGATTTCTAATCACTACCAAAATAATTTTTACATCTTATAAAGATCAAAATATAACCCAGAATTTTTTTTCCAAAATTAACTAATAGCTGTGAGCCCCCAATAGTTGTCATTTTGATAATTTTGGTCCTAATTTGTCAAATATAAGATTAGGTGATTTCAATCACTACCAAAATAATTTGTACATCTCATATGTATCAAAATACAACATATATAAGAAAAGCCCCAATTTTAGTTTAGGTTAAAAACCCTAATATTTTAATTAATCAAATTAACCAAAATTAATACAATCCAATACTTTAATCTAATCTCTACAATACCAAACAAGTCTCACCACTTTGAAACAACTCAAGAAAAATTCTAGTTCATCATTGAGTGGCCTAACAACTCTAGAATGGCAAACAAGTCATCAAATGACCAAAAGTGTGTTTATTAACCATTAATAAGCAAACTTTGTTTACATACATGCATAAATCTTTCATAAGAGAGTAGAAAAACTTGTAAACAACATATGTTGTAGCCAAGAACAAAAGAAATAATTTTTTTCTAATTGAAAGTTGGAAATACTTACTAATTTCCAAGATTTCTACATTTTCTTCTTGGTTTCTTCTTTTTTTCTCTCAAGTCTTTTTTTTTTTTTTTTTTTTTTTATGTTTTAAAGACTTGGAAAAGTAATGCAAAATGAAAAATTAAACCCTTATATACTTAGGGTAGCTTGGCCGAAAATGATAAGATTAAAAGAAAAGATATTTTGCAAATTTTTAACAATTCAAGAAGCACAATTCAATTTGACTACCTTCTCTTTAAAGTAAACTTACAAGTGTAACCAATTAGACAAATACACCTCCAAGCATAATCATAACTTTAGATATTTACATTTAATTATTTAACAATTAAATAATTAAACAATTACTTAAATATTAATATCTAGATATTTGTATTATATTTACACTAAATATTCAAAATACATATATTTATGATATATATATGTCAAATACTTTATTTGACAATTAATGAATGTGTATTCAATAAAATCATATATTAAATCCAAATACACATTAATTTGAAAATGATCGAAAAGGCCCTATACATGTATCTTTTCGTTTAACCGTTAAACGATTTATAAATAATCAATATTATTCATAATTGTTGCCCTATTGCTCTACGAGTATATTTCATTATGTGAGACTCTCTAAGTTCAGGCATATCCGTCACGAAATCTAATTTTGTGTTTATAATTTACCCACCCATAACTTATGACTACACAGGATAAACTCGCTGAACTATATAGGTCAATGTCATTGCATACATATAATCATTTCGTCACAAGTATCCGGATTATTCGAGAGATATAGATATTAACGTCAAATCTATATAGTATAATCCCGTCGATATTTCTATTAGAGATCTCTTAACAACACTTAGAACTCACTTCTACAGTGTACCACGGGCCTACGGATTAAAAAGATTGCTAATCTTGAAATGAATACATATGCTCTGTATATAGAACTGATGGATAATGTCTTGATATACACAGGATATCCTAAGAATCAGTCCATACCCAACGAACAAGTGAAGGTCTGACCTTAAAATATCGGTGACGTGACTGCCATCAAAGTGTGGAGGATATCTCATATATCCACAGTGGTATCTCAAGTCAAAGAATCACTATGCTACTCAACCCAAGAAGATTATTATTGATGTTGGTGTACCATTTATTAAGAATCTTCGATGAGTCGTTCAATATTTATCCAATATAAATACCCACATGTCTATACGAGTCTCTCGAGACTCATGGTTCATTGAGAAACCATTGGAATCCAATATTCCGATATACTAGTCTCTGCGGGTTTACTTACTGACCAAGTAATTATAAACCTTGACCAGGAACAGTTTAAAAATGATACTGTTATAATACAATTCAATGTTAGTTGCGATACTTTTTCAATAGTGGTTCATTGAGAAACCATTGGAATCCAATATTCAGATATACGATATGTACCAGTCTCTGCGGGTTTACTTACAGACCAAGCAATTGTAAACCTTGACCAGGAACAGTTTAAAAATGATACTGTTATAATACAATTCAATGTCAATTGCGATACTTTTTCAACAATATCATAACTAATCATTTTATGGTCATGTAAGTCTTTACCATATAATAAAAGAAGATATATTAAAGAAACTATGTATTTTATTCATAATAAAATATTTACATAAGTATTTACAGGGAAATACATAAGAAATAGGCGCTCTGAGCACCAATCCTAACACTCTGAACTCGTAACAATTTGGTTATTCTGAAAATTTATGATATGATTGACTTGTATGTTCTATTTATAGTACTAGCATGGTTACTTACTGAGTTTTATAACTCACATCAAACCAGTTTGCTAGCTTTACAGGTTGGCTTCCAAATTGGTCAACCAGGACAGTTTCGAAAGTCATGCTCGAGACGCAGATCACTCAAATGGCAGTCACCCTCACTAGTGTCCTGGGAGAAGTCTTAGAGATTTAGGAATCATTGATTATTATGTTGTTTGTTGTGCTGAGCACGATGATTTGTATTTATTAAGTAAAAGTTTTGATTTGTATATGATGTTGTGGGCACAGAGCCATTGAGTGTTGGTAGATGATGTGAGCACGAAGCCCTTAAGGGTTGATTTTGATGTGTTTTATGTGGGCCTGGGGTCCTTTTGTTTGTTTGATGTTTTTCTTAGATTCCGTTTTGATGTTGGACTATGATCCAAGTTGTATAGTTTTAGGATACGTCATGCTCAATTTTCTTTAAATTTAGAGGCTTATGAAGATAGGTTAATCTTAATTAGGGTGTTACACTTAATCGGCTTAATTAGGGTGTTACACGGGTCAAGTCGATTTGAGTTTTTTTAAATTTTGTGAGACCTGATCGGGTCAGGTCATGTGGAGGTCGGGTCATGGGTCCGGTCACGCGAAGGTGAATCCTGAACGGGCACAGGTCGGTTCGGCTAGGCCAAAAAATAAATTTTTTTGAATGAATTAATTATTTTGAAATATAAATATTAGTTATTTTGTGTTCCGAAAATTATCATATATATAAAGATTTAATACAACAAAAGTAATAAACAAATGAAATAATAGTAAAAACTTTAAAAGATTAATAAAATTTTTAGAAAAATAATAAAAATATTATAGGGTCGTTACGTATCACTGTCCCCCGATAAGCCTAACTGTATCCAGTAGTGCAAATCCATGACTTTAGGGCGTTACGTATCGTCGTCCCCCAAAGCATGCCACTATTGTCTCCGAAACTGGTGGTATGAGGGCGTTACGTATTGCCGTCCCCTAAGCCACAAAACTAGAACTGGGAGTGCGGATCTACCCTACCACCCAAGCTCTGAAACTAGGGTCTAGGGGCGTTACGTATCACCGTCCCCCTAGCCATGCTCTAGGATCTGAGGGCGTTAAGTATCGCCATCTCCCCAGTCCTCTACATGTGCACATGTTTTATGTCCGTTAATTCTATCTCTGTACAAGTTACATACTGGGGTGGGATTTTCCCACATGCCCAAAGACATAAAACATATTTTGAAAAACATTTCTTTCTCAAATGTTACTTAAATCATTTCTCAAATATGTTGAATGAAATATAACTAATAATAAAATGGCTAACGCCTTAAAACAGAAAAGTAAGTCTGAATTCATCACTTAATAAAATCAGTTTGAGAAAAGAGGTCCACTCATTGTTTTGGAATCTGGCCGGTACTAGATCCTTTCTCGAAGAAAGTTACGATTCATGTGGATAATATAAGATTGGGAACATGATTAGCATAAATGTAGTAAAATAATCCTCGATACTTCACAATGCTTAAAGATACAACCCTATATTATATACACGAGGCTTATGATGATCATAATTTGATATAGGATATGTATACAAACTGATACGAGACCCTAAGGGTGGTCTCTAACACGCTAGGGCGGAACCGGGGGGTTTAAAACTGATTCTGGGAAATTATGTGCCTCTCGTCACAACGCGCAGCGTCCAGAAGCATGTCATCATTTTCCTCTTTGCGCGTCGCGACTCAAAGTTCTTCAGCGTCGTGACGCGACCTGGATTTCCAGGATTCTGTTTTGCCTCTCTAAGTTCATCCAAAGCTCAAAACATCAAATTCCACTCCATACCAACACTTCCATACCAAAAACCGATACACAATACATCATCTTACACTCAATTTCACATTTATTAAACCACCAATTCATCAACAACTCAACTTTTAATCTATCTTATAAACTTACCAAAGTTATACCCAAAACTCCACAAATTATGATTCATCAATATTTCCATTGTTTTTAATTGTCAAAAATCATACTATCATAAACACAACCAAACTCCCAACATAATACAAGCATTAACTCATCAAAACTTAAAAATTCATAATTTCGGTCATGAATTCTTACCTATATTTTTCTTGGTTTTCTTCATTCTCTAAACCCTCCATTGATACACATCTTCTCATTCTTTGCTTCTTTTCTCCTTTTTCTTTCTTTGCTTTCTTTTCCTCTCTTCTTATTCCTCTTCTTTTCTTCTCTTCCTCATTTCTTTCTCGTTTATTGTTCTCTCTTTCTCCTTTCCATTTATTTTAATTTTTGTGATTACTGAATAGTGAGCCCTTTATATAGTGGGGTGCCTTTTATATTTGGGAGTTTGTGGAAAAGTGTAGAAGTTTGTGGAAAATTTGGGATTTTTGCAATTGACCCCGAAATTACTATTCATCCAAATTTTGACTTGCGTGTTTGACCTATTTCTGGTCCGATTTTGGAAAAAAGTTCAACGCGACAGTTATAGGTCTCGATCTCAGCTTTTTGAAGATATAAAATTCATAGAAATCGGAATTTTTATGAGAAAGGTACGGGCCAAAAACTATAGGTTGTCCGGTAGTGAAGCATCGTATAATTCAGTATCAGAACTTCGATGAGTATCAATCGTCTCCCAAGGTCACTTCATGAGTGCGTACATGTTCAATATAATTTATGTTATGAGAATTTATCTCAGAGTGAAACGGTAGTCAAAATTTATTGGTCGAAAAGGTTACCGGTCGCTATAAATTCTCCCTCCCTTAAATAGGATTCGTTCTCGAATCCTTTCTGATGTCTAACTTGCGATTTCCTAGTTGTGAGAATATTTTGAGATTCTACTACACTTATCTTATTGTCTTCAATCTTTACTAGTTACTTGATCTTCTTCTTTTCTATTTTCTAAGTTGTCGTTTCGTAAGACCTCTGCTGAGTATCCTTGACTACTTCTTTCCTGGACCTTTAGATGTCCTCAAAATGCCTTATCACCAAAAATATCTTTCTTCTAGACCTTTACCTATGCTCCAAAATTACTTAACTTGATCAGATTCTTAGTAACTGGTACTTTTGACTCTCACTATAGATTTTGATGTCTCCATAACTGTACTCAATATTCCTTTGCTCCACTTGTCCTATTATTTCTCATCACTTAGCTATTAACTTTCTATACTTTTCCTTGCAAACTTCGACTGTTCATAAGCTTTTCTCTTCAGGTTCCAAAGCTTCTGCTTTCAAAGGTTGTTCATAATATGACAATTACAGCTTCGCAATAACTTAGCTATTCATCTCCGTACTATGATACGAATCTACCAAACTACCCATATCCGTGGCCACAACCGTCCCAAGCCTGTAGTGGTTTGGTCAACTTATGCTACGGCTGGGTATTATATGATTATTGACCAAAATTACATTGTTGTTACTTACTTTGTCTTTACTTATTAAGTATTCTCTCTTACTGTTGTCATATCTAAACAGCCTCACTCCCTTGACTTTTTCTTAGTACTCTTTCCATCCTCTACTTCATTCTACTATCTACTGAGAATTTTCTTGCTCTATGTTTCTGCCTTATCATTTCCTCAAACCTTGATTTCTTGAAATCTCGATTATTACTTGATTACCACCTTATTTTGGTACTATTCTAACTTAACAACTTCCTTTATGACCTTTAACAGCCTCACTTTGTCTCATCCTTGAACTATATATGAATGTCTAATGTTTTTTTTTATCTTTCTTTACTATTATTTTACATCAATTCGTCTTCTATACTTGATTGCATGCTGGAATACCTCATATTTTATTATTTTCCATACTATAGTAAACTTATTTTATCGATTCTATATCATACTATATTTCTGTCATTGCTTACTTAGTATCTTCTCCAATTTGTTATTGCGCCTTGACAATTTTTATTTCAATCCTTGTGTCAGCTAACCTTTTCATTTACTCTTCTGCTTCGTTCTATAACTGAAACTGCTATGGGTTATATTTATGTTCCTTTATTCGAAGGATATCAGCTCTCCTATGTCCTTGGTCATACTTAATGCTGTCCTTTTTACATTCTTATCACTGTTTAACTAGTACTTCTTCTCTTTGTTACCTTATCTTAATAGCTCCTCTTTAAATCTCTTACTTAGTCTATTTCTTCCTTTCTTTTTATTCTATTTTGTTACTGTTATCACGAGTTTTTATGTTTTGATTATTTATCATTATATTTATACTTGCTTTTAGAGTATCTCAAGGTTACGCTCCAGGTCCATCTTTGTTACTGATGTCGATCGAGGGTTCGGAGGGTGGGAACTTGTTTTGAGGCTCCTCTGTTACAGTGATCCGGTGACACATACTATTTTCTTAGGACTCTCGTGCATAAATGTTTTGTGTCTTTTCCTATACTGGGTATTATTGCTAAAACTTATATGTCTTGCCTTTTCTAACCTTACTCCTGGTCATTTACATCAATCAATCACTCTGCATGCCATACATAGTCCTTTTATAAGAATAAATCATAATAAGTTCCTTATACTGTCTCTTTATCCTTTTTGTTGCTTAACTCTCTGCGGTTAATATGTTCTTTCTCTGGATACTACTATAATCTTTTTGCTATCTTTCCTATGGGACTCATTCTACTACGAAAGTTTCTTTCTTATCTTAGTTCCTCAAACTCCTTACTGCTTTACTCCATTGAAAACTCTATTTACTTCGACTACTAAGGACATCTTCTACTAAATCTTTGAACCATACACTACTCTCTACCTAAAATCCTTTTTCTCAATACCATGAGATTCTTTATAAGTTGTTCATTATGTACCTACGAATCGTTCTTCATGATCTTTTTGTACTTATAATATCTCTACTTTATTGAGGGTTCCTTGTTTCTATGAAGGTTTTCCGCACTTACCTCAACTTATTCTTCTAGTATTAGATCGATATAACTTCAAGAAGATTTCTTAAGTTGTATCTAGAGTGTAATTGTTCTTACGAGGAATACTATTGAACGATCTAAGAAGGCTTACTAACCTGTCTATGGAACTTAGAGGACGTACTCGAGGATCAGATACTAGAGAGGTAGTGCCTCGCATACGAGTATCCCAGACATACTGCATTTACCAGACCCCATCACTCTTCCCACTACAGTCACTGACTCCCTAGATCATGCTCTGATACCATCTTTGTAACATCCTCGATCCGGGTGATGTTACCGGCAGGGGATAGACTGTACTAATCCTATAAGCCTCTGACTCAAAAATCATAACAATACTATTACTTGTTCCTCTAATTATTTATTATAAGTATGGGTCCATAACCCAAATAAACAACTGAACATGCAAACTAACTTTAGTTACTGAAAACATAAATACACATGTCTTTACAATGACTGAAACATAATCAGGAACTAACTTATGACTTCTATTTGACCTGACTAGACTCTCACTCTTTCTGACTCGAACTGGTGGACTCCAACCCTAGTGACTGCATCAGTATCCGTCCTCCCGAGCTCGTCCTCCAAGAAAAACTTTCAACCATAGAAAACTGGGAATGGGGGGTTAGATCGTCGAACGATCTAAGTGAGTGGACTATAAAACTGAAATGCTAAAATAAAATCATTTGGTTCTACAACCAAGGTTTCTATGAAATAACTTATAAGAAAACTTTATTTCTGAAAACTTCGTTTGAAACCTTTTTAGTAAAAGCTTTTCTTTCTAAAATCTGTTTTTAAAAGTCTGGTTTCTGAAACTAGTTTTGAAAGTCTGATTTTTTGAAAAACTATTTACTGAAAATCTGATCACTGTGAACTGCTCTGTATCTGAAAAACTTGACGTATGAGGGCGTTACGTATCTCCGTCCCCTAAAGCATGCCACTACTGTCTCTGAAATTTGTGGTCTTGGGGCGTTACATATCGACGTCCCCCAACCTACAAAAATAGAACTGGGGGTGCGGATCTACGTTACCTCATAAGCTCTGAAACTAGGGTCTAGGGGCGTTACGTATCGCCGTCCGCCTAGCCCTGCTCTAGGATCTGAGGGCGTTACGTATCGCCGTCCCCCCAGTCCTCTACATGCGCACATGTTATATGTCCGTTAATTCCATCTATGTATAAGTTACATACTGGGGTGGGTTTTTCCCCCATTCCCCGAAAGACATAAAACATGTTCTGAAAACATTTATTTCTCTAATGTTACTTAAATCATTTCTCAAATATGTTGAATGAAACATAACTGATAATAAAATGGATAACGCCCTAAAACAGAAAAGTAAGCTGAATTCATCACTTAATAAAATCAGTTTGAGAAAATAGGTCCACTCACTGTTTTGTAATCTGGCTGGTACTGGATCCTTTATCGAAGAAAGTTGTGATTCCTGTGGATAATCTAAGATTGGGAACATGATTAGCATAAATGTAGTAAAATAATCCTCGATACTTCACAATGCTTAATGATACATCCCCGTATTATATACACGACGCTTATGATGATCATAATTTGATATAGGATATGTATATAAACTGATACGAGACCCTAAGGGTGGTCTCTAACACGCTAGGGCAGAACTGGGGGTTTTAAAATTGATTCTCAGAAATTATGTGCCTTACATCGCGATGCGCAGTGTCTAGAGCATGTCATCATTTTCCTCTTTACGCGTCGCGACTCAAAGTTCTTCAGCGTCGCGGCGCAACCTAGATTTCCAGGATTCTGTTTTGCTTCTTTAAGTTCATCAAAAGCTCAAAACATCAAAATCCACTCCATACCAACACTTCCATATCAAAAACCAATACACAATACATCATCTTACACTCAATTTAACATATATTAAACCACCAATTCATCAACAACTCAACTTTTAATCTATCTTATAAACTTCCCAAAGTTATACCCAAAACTCCACAAATTAGGATTCATCAATATTTCCATTGTTTTTAATTGTCAAAAATCATACTATCATCATCACAACCAAACTCCCAATATAACACAAGCTTTAACTCATCAAAACTTAAAAATTCATAATTTGGGTTATGAATTTTACCTCTCTTTTTCTTGGTTTTATTCATTCTCTAAACCCTCAATTGATGCATATCTTCTCATTCTTTGCTTTTTTTCTCTTTTCTTCTTTCTTTCCTTTCTTTTCCTCTCTTCTTCTTCCTCTTGTTTTCTTCTATTCCTTATTTCTTTCTCGTTTCTTGTTCTCTCTTTCTTCTTTCCATTTATTTTAATTTTTGTGATTAGTGAATAGTGAGCCCTTTATATAGTGGGGTACCGTTGATATTTGGGAGTTTGTGGAAAAGTGTAGAAGTGTGTGGAAAATTTGGGATTTTTACAATTGACCCCGAAATTACTATTTATCTGAATTTTGACTTACGTTTTTGACCTATTTGTGGTCCGATTTTGGAAACAAGTTCAACACAGAAGTTGTAGGTCTCGATCGCAGCTTTCTGATGATATAAAATTCATAGAAATCAGAGTTCTTATGAGAAAGTTACGGGCCAAAAACCGTAGGTTGTCTGGTAGTGAAGCATCGTATAATTCGGTATTGGAACTTTGAAGAGTATCAATCGTCCCCCAAGGTCACTTCATCAGTGCGCACATGTTCAATATAATTTTTGTTATGAATATTTATCTCAGTGTGAAACGGTAGTCAAAATTTATTGGTCGAAAAGGTTACCGGTCGCTACAAGCGTCCAAAGATTTAGCGTTTTTAAGTAAATCGTCGCTAAATGTATAGTTTAGTGTCGACACGAAAAGTCATGCTAAAATTACAAAATTTAGTGTCACCAACATACTTTCGAAGCAAAAAATTAAGGTTTTAGTGTCGACTACTAAATATGGACGCTAAATATGAAGAATCGTAAATAATTAGCATCGAACTTAGTTAGCGGCGTTGTATGTCCATCCTTTCACATCACTCATTGAGTTGACGACGCTAAATGTATTACAAATACTATGAATAGTAATAATAATAATAACAACAACAACAACAACAACAACAACAACAACACAACAACAACAACAATAACTTATTAATAATATATTAATTATAAATAATAATATTCAGAGTACTATAATAATAATAATAATATAATAATAATAATAATAATAATAAGAATAATAATAATAATAATAATAATAATAACAAATTATTAATAATATATTGATTATAAATAATAATATTTAGAATATAATAATTATAATACCCCAGTAATTCTGATGACTATCATGTTATAGGTAGCATAATACATGGTTTAAATCATGTTCAAGCATGTATGTGTAACAACCGGTAGTTTTCACTACTGCATACAGTGAAACTGTTATGTACGGGATGATGGCACATAAAATAAATTATGTTGAGACTCAAATATACTTATGGAATGACTTTGGGGACAATCGGTAAATCCCTCGAAGTCCCGGGACGAGACTGCCAGTGTTCCCTTTGGATAGCCCGTGGTATTTAGGGCGTAACATTTTCATATGAACTCCAATTTTTATGAATTTTATATCTTCGGAAAGCTGAGATCAAAACCTATAACTTTCGCGTTGAATATTTTCCCAAATTCGGATCAGACGCTAGTAAAAAATGTAAGTCCAAATCCTGATGAATAGTAACTTCGAACCTAAATGCAAAAATCTCAAATTTTCTACAAACTTCTACACTTTTCCCCAACCTTCCAATTATCATACAACCCCACCATATAAAGGACTCACTATTTACTATTTCATAAAAAATTAAAATGAAATAAAAAGGAAAAGAAAGAAGAAGACGTGAGGAGAGGAAGAAAGGAGAGAAGAAGAAGAAGAAATAAGAAAAAAGAAAGAAGAAGAAGGAAAGAAAGAAAAAAGAAAGAAAGAAGAGAAGAGAGGGAGAAGCAAAGAAGTTTGGGCATCCATGGAACTTAAGGAAGAGTTGAGAATCCAACAAAAATAAGGTAATGAAACTAAACCTAAATTTCAAGTTATGAGATTTTGGCAAATTGATGTTATGGTAGTTGTAGTGGCATGTTATGTGTTGCATATTAGTGGTTAATTAGTAAAGAAATGAGTTATGGAGTTAAGTGTTTGAGTTTGAAAAGTTTAAAGTTTGATTTAAGAATAATGGATTTATGATTAAATGAGTGAGTAGTTAATGATGATAACTTGGTAGTTTAGTATGTGTGGAATTGATATGATTTGTTGGATTGTGTATTGGAAGTGATATGGAAGTATTAATGATGTTTTTGGGTGATAAACGCATGAAGAAAGAAATACAGAAACCTGGGAATCAGGTCTGCGTCGCGATACAGGAAGAGCTCGTGTCGCGACGCGTGTCGAAATTCATGGGAAGCTTCTGGATGATGCGCGTCGTGACGCCAAGACAGAAATTCCGCCAAATTGATTTTAAACCATTCTTGTTCCACCCCCAACATGTTAGAGGCCGCCGTATGGGTCTCGTATCAGTCCGTAATTACACAATACATCATGATATAAGATAATACGCTTTGAAATGATATAAGTACTTGAGTGGATGAATTTAGTTTACTTCGGAATATGTTCCCCAACCCAGTTCTAACCAAGATTGTCAGTTTTAGATTATCGCAGGAACCAGAATTCCTTCAGCAAGCGAGTAATGTTGACCAGATTCCAAAACAGTGAGTGGACCTTTTTCTCAGAACTGATTTTATTTAACAGTTTTGAATTCAGACTTACTTTTCAAAAGCATGTAGTGCGTTAGACTGAATTTTATGACATAAGTTTTTTTTTTTTTTACATACAGTGTTGATTTAGAAAGATTATTTTTTTTTCAACATGAGTTTTGAGATACAAATGTTTTCAAACATTAAATTTATGTTTTTCGGGGCATGGGGGAAAAACCCACCCCAATATCTGACTTATACAGAGATGGAATTGATGGACATAATACTTGTGCACATGTAGATGACTGAGGGGATGGTGATACGTAATGCCCTCAGATCCTAGAGCAGGGCTAGGAGGATGGCGTTACGTAACTCCCATAGACCCTAGATTCAAAGCTTGGGTGATAGCATAGATCTGCACCCCCAGTTCTAGTTTTTTGGATTGGGGGACGGCGATACGTAACGCCCCAAGACCACTAGTTTCAAAGACAGTAGTGGCATGCTTTAGGTGACGACCATACATAACGCCCCTAAGTTATGGATTTGCACCACTGGCTACAATTAGGCGTATGGGGGACGGCGATACGTAACGCCCTCATACGTCAAGGTTTTTCAGATATAGAGCAGTTCACAGTGATCAGATTTTCAGTAGACAGTTTTTCAGAAAATTAGATTTTTGAAATAGTTTTCAGAAACCAGAATTTCAAAAGTAGTTTTCAGAAAGACAAGTTTTATAAAAGAGATTTCAGACGAAATTTTCAAAAAATAGTTACAGATTTTGATTTCGGAACTAAATGATTTTATTGCAGCATTTCAACTTTATAGTCCACTCACTTAGATCGTATGGCGATCTACCTCCCCACTCTCAGTTTTCTATGGTTGCAGGTTTCTTGGAGGACGAGCTCGGGAGGCCGGATACTGATGCAGTCACTAGGGTTTGGAGTCCACCAGTTCAGAGTCAGAGAGCAAAAGAGTCCAGTCAGAGTCAAAGTAAAGTTGCATGCATACATTAATACTGTATAAGTCATTACAAGTGTCTGTTAAAGTGTTGTAAAGAGAAGTATATTTGAGAACACAGTTATAAGTAATAAAAGCATTTTATGTTGTTGAGTTGGGCTATGGTCCCTGTGCATAACTTTACATTTAGATGGTTTAGTAGTGAAGAATATAGTCGGGAAGTCTGAGGCTTATGGGGTTAGTACTGCTATCCCATGCCGGTGACATCCCAGATTCGGGGATGTTACAGTATGTACTCGTGAAATTACTTTTTGGATATTCGATAAATTCCTTGCGGTCCCAATACAAAATTTACTTTCGATTCCACTCCAAATAGCTCTTAGTATTTGGGCAATAAATTTTCCATACGATCTTTGATATTTATGAATTTTATATCGTCGGAAAGGTGAGACCGAGACCTAAAACTTATGCGTTGGATATTTTTCCAAATTCGAATTATACGTAAGTCAAAAATCATGATTTTCTGGCTGCTATAGTAATTCGAGAATGAGTTAGAATTAAGTGATGTGGCAAATTTTGGGCCACTCATTTCATTACACAAAAATCAACATTATTTTTATAAAAAGTGGACTATTCACTCATCCCCTTTATAGGCCACAAAACGTGAATGTGTTGAGGAGCTCCCTCTCAAATTTCTTCATTTGCCAATGTAAGTTTTGAAGGGTGAAATGTTAATTTCAAGCTTCATTCGAAGCATCTGAGTCCCATAATCCTTTTTCTTCTCTAATTTCGGTTGGTGCATGTATTTTTATTCTTATTTTCGAAATGCCCATAAACCATAGTTTCCAAGTTTGAACATTTGAGCTTGAGACATGTTGATAACATATGTAGTCATACACATTCATGTAGATATAAGCATACATTAGACTTGTTTATCAAAATATCCAAGTTTCCCCATTTACAGTGGGGTTGGCCGAATGTAATAAGGGAGGGGGATTATTATTTTTATTGTGTGATGAGGAAAATGAAAATGTTTATACATGAATTCTTTGGTTTGGAATTGAAATCTCCCAATATAGTGTGATGAAGCACTTTGCCAATTGTGTATGGATGAATTATATTTTTTGATTTAATGATGCTAGATAAGGGTTTGTGTTTGGTTTGATGATATGAGATGAGTTTTGATTTTTATTGAAGTTTAAAGGGTAGTGTTGAGATTACATTGGGCATTTTTATTTAAGAGTTGACGTTAGACCCTGAAATTGAGCTAGTGTCGCTATGCCAATGGGCTAGCATCGCGACGCTGAACATGATGGTGCTCTCTGCCTAGGTCTGATCGTGTGAGCGTCGTGACACGCAACATCTGGCGTCACAACGTGCAACAAGCAGAGGCTCTCTACCTCAGGTCTGACCCTGTGGGAGTCGCGACACGCTTATCTGGTGTCGTGACACATGACCTTTTCTCAAAATCAATTTCATTTTAGGATGTTAGAGACCACCCTAGGGGTTTCGTATCGACACTTGTACATGTATTACATCATGTCAAAAATATAATATTTCATGAAGTGATCATAACTGGTTGAATTGAGAAACATAATCTAGTTTCAAAATATATTCCTCGACTTATATTATAATCAAGCTTATCGGTATAGATCATCGATAGGAACAATAATTTTCTTCGATGAAGGAAAGAAGTGTCAGCCAGATTCCAAATCAGTGAGTGGACTTTTCTTTTCAAGTTGATATTTATTTATTTGTTTTTGATATAAGACTTAATTTTAAACGCATTAGGGCATTATCCAAGTTGATTTTCAATTATTTTTTAAATGAGAATGTTTTGAGAAGTTTTGAGATTAAAAGTATAATTTTACTGATTTATGAGGCATGGGGGAACCCCCACCTCAGATGTGACTTATGAAATTGACGGTTATTGGAATTGAAGGATATAACTTGTGCACATGTATAGTAAGACTAGTGGACGGTGATACGTAACACCCATAAATCCAAGATTTCAGGGCTAGGAGGACGGCGATACATAACGCCCCTAGACCGTAGATTTAGGGTCAGGATGATAGCATGGATCAACACACCTGACTCTAGTTCAATGGCTTGAGGGATGATGAGACGTAACCCCTCAATACCACTAGTTAGGCATATGGGGGGATGGCGATATGTAACGCCCCATGTGTAAGGCTTTCCACATATTTTCTAGGCGTATGGGGGGACAATGATACGTAATGCCCCCATGCGTATGGTTTTCTACAGATTTCATAGAGATATGATTTCCAGTATAGTTTTTACAGAAAGAAATAGTTTCACAGAAAGAAAGATTTTTACAAAAAGAAAGAGTTCCCATAAAAGTTTCTCAGAAAAGAATTATTTTCAGACAAGAAAAGATTATCTGAAAAGATCTGTTTTTTTTGGATGGTTTCAGTTTGGGAACAATGAATTTTCATAAAAGCATCTTTGTTCCGTTTTAAAACTGTCCACTAACTAGGTCATTCAAATGATCTAACCCACTCACTCCCAGTGTTTTTGTTTTGCAGGTATACCCAAAGGACGAGCTCGAGAGGATGGATACTGATGACAGTTACAGGGTGTTGAGTCGACCAGGTCGAGTACAGAGATTCAGCATAGTTAGTGTCAAAGTAGGGTTGCACGTCATATATTTGTACAGTATAAGTCATTGTAATGTGCTAAAAGTGTCCATTAACTGAGTTGGAAAATAGAAGTATTGTTGAGTACACAATTAAGAGTATTAAAATGTTTATTATGTTGTTGAGTTGGATAATGGTCCTATATATGAGTTTATGAAGATTGAGATTCGTAGTGATGATAATAGTCAGAGGTTCAGGGGGATAGGCCAGTCTATTCCATGCTGGTAGCATCTCCAAAAAGGGGATGTTACAATAATAATAATAATAATAATAATAATAATAATAAAATTATTAATAATATATTAATTATAAAAAAATATATTTAGAATACTATAATAATAATAACTTATTAAATTCATAGTACAATAATAATAATAATAACATATAAATTATAAATGATTATATTTAGAGGACAATAACAACAACAACAACACAACAACAACAATAATAATAATAACAACAACAACAATAATAATAATTGCTTATGAATAATATATTAATTATAAATAATTTATGATATTTAGGTGCATTATACGCCCGCGCACACATATATATTATTCTTTACATCTTACAATAATAAACAGATCATAGCCAAATATTAACTATGCTATCCTTGAACTCTTCACCCAATTACATGAATTCGTAGAATTATAAATATTCATTGTGTGGGCTTTAGGCCCCATGGTGGAGATGCTAAATGTAATTATTGATAATTTGTAACGACCGATAATCATGACTACTGTTTCATCATGGGACGGATGTTACATAATATAAGTTATATTTGGACATATATATACTCATGAAATAACTTCGGGAACAGTCGGCTAAATCGTTAAAAATTCCGATACGAGATGATATGATGTTCCACTACGGATAACTTATGGTATTTAGGCCATAACTTTCTCATACGAACTCCGATTAATATGAGTTTTATATCGTCAGAAAGCTGAGATCGAGATCTAATGTAAATCAAAAATCTGGATGAATATTGCTTGGAACCATCTAGAGAAATCTCAAACTTACTCAAATTTTCTAATCTTTTCTTCAACAATACTAATTACAAATAGCCCTTAATATAAAAAGGGAAATTATTCAAGCATCCCAAATATTGGAAGAAAAGCAAAAAAAACATGGAAAGATGAGGAGAGGAAATGAAGAAGGAGAATGAAGAAAAAGAAGCCATTCTCACTCAAACTCAAGAGGAAACAAAAGCAACTTATTCCACAATAAGCTAGGAAGAAGGATATCAAGCCTAAGAGACTTGAAATGTGAAGAAAATCAAGTGAAATGAGGTAAGGTCATTTGACCCAAATCTTGGATTGAGAAGTTTTGTTGATATGATGGTATATGAATGTTAGGAGCACATTGGACATTGTATTTAGTGACATATGAGCATGGAAATTGATTGCGTTAAGTAAGAACCAAATACTTGGAAACCCTAAGTATTGAGCGAATTGGGATGATGAGAGTAAAGAGTTAAGCTGGATTTATGAGTGTTGGTTTAATAAGTATTTACATTGAAGTTTAAAGAATTTGTGACTAGAAATTGTAGTATAGAAGTGTGGGAAGAGTGTTGAGCAAACTAGGCATGAAAAGTTAAAGTTAAGCCCTGAAATTGGGCTGGCGTCGTGACGCCGAACGAGCAGCATCGCGATGCGTAATTGGAATTTTCCCAGATACGTTTCTAGAATCATGCGTGTCGCAACGCTCAATGCCTTGAATCGGGACGTGATTGTTAGACAGTAATGACCCATAGCGTCACTATTTTGTAAATGATATTGTATTATTGTACAAAATTAACTATGTAGTAATGAAATTGCCTTTTACCGTTTTGTAATTTATTTACTTTGATATATAAATGGTAAAAGTCCCTATGATTAATTCCGGATTGAGATGATATGAGACAGTATCAATCCATAAAAGGTTTAATCATTAAATATCCCTAGTCGTAGTATTATCGAGATTGGACATCGATAATGCGGAATAGACTAGTACTGCACTTGTGCGTGTTGTGAGGGCACAACAGCATAGTTCTCATATATTTGAGTATTGGATACTTATGCAAGTGCGGTAGGAGGTTGTGTTTTACCGATGGTACGGAAAACAGCTTCCCTCTGGATAGACCCCGCGGAATCCCATTGGTAGTATGTCTGCGTGTCTATGGGAGTCCGCTTCAGGGTAGGTGCATATGGTCTTAACCTGAGACTTGCATCGCTAGTACTTGCGACAATCGGTAGACTTTAGTTTTGGTCGTCCAGGGCTTTAACAGGTTCTGTGTACACCTCTTCTAGGTCTATCAGGAATCGTAGTGTATTGGGTGTGATGTCAAGACGGAAGTATCACTTCAGACATATGGAGATGATGATCGCGCAGGATACAGAACTAGTACTCTATAATGGTTGCAACCATCGGGATAATATGACAAGGTCAGGATTATCCGATTCAAAGAGACTAGTTGTTTGATGTCCGATATATGTATCGTACGGGGCAGACACATCTCCAGCCCCAGGCCTTACATGTGATCATCTGATACTGGATCAGTATACACTATACTACGGTATACTACGCCTGTTATAGATCTTATATTCCAATAAGAATATTTCTGGAGAATTGGGTAGGCATGGCGTTTTGCTAGAGGCTAACCTTGTCTTGTAAATCGGTAAAAACGTAGTACTTGGTACGTACGTGTTCGGATAATCTGACGGCCGTATTTACAGACAACATATCCAGAGATCTCTTGGGTCGCTTCCCGAAGATTCACCAATGACGTATGATTCAAACTCGATTAATCTTGGATTAATTACGGAGAGACTTTATCTTAGATAAAGTACTATACAAGAGAGAGAACGATTAATTTGGAATTAATCGTAAAATTATTATATTCGATATAATAATCGAAATTCGATTTCGACGCGAAATTAAAATTAGATTTTAATTCGGGCAAACGAGTTAATTTAGAATTAATTCGTTAGCGACGTAAATAATAATTTCGCTAGGCGCAATTATTTATTTAAATTCGATTTAATTAACGTCGCGACGAAAGTTCGGTATTTCGGAAATGTCGAACCCGAACGCATGAGTACGCGTGGGCCCACTTCATTTGGGTTGTGTGGGGCCCACATGACACATGTCATTTTATGCATTATTTAATTGTTAATACATTGCATGGTGATAGTGTACAATACACTCAATGGTTTTGCATGGAGTTTGAGTGTTTGACACTCTAAGCCATTGCATGATTTGTGTCATAAGTTTATTATTAATTTAATAAATATTATGGCATAAATATAAATTGATTTTTGTAACAAAAATCATAACACTCCTCACTCTCTCACATTGCCGAAACTGCATCCAGTTTTGGGCTCTCCATTTCTTCAATTTTGTGGCAAGATTTGAAGAAGTTGTGCATTCAAAATCACAACAAAGGCTAGCACCTTCAAGGGATCATACATAGGTGTTATGGGAAACTAATCTTAGAGCTTGGAAGGATCAAAAATTGCTTGGAGCTTCTCTTTTCTGTTTGGCCGAAACCCTCACTGCACAAAGGAGAAAATTTTTGTTTCATCAACGCATCCGCATTCCGATCTTTGTGAGTATGATTCCGCCATACTTCAATATTGTTCATTCATTTATATGTTTTGTTTGCTCTTTTGATCTTGGGACATGGATTAGAATTTCCAACAGTGAAAGCAAAGATACTCACTGGTGTAGGCATTGCATTTTTGTATATCAGCCCGATGATGAGTCTCATATGGAGACACTATCTCTTTAGTTGTGAAAGTCGCGCGAAACGGACGTTGGAAGGGTAAAATTGGAAAATGGAATTTTTGTTGGATTTAATCCAGTTGTTTAGCTTCGGTTGCTTGTTGGATCTCTGTTTCAAAGCTTATCCTCGGCCTAAAATCCCCATAAACCACTTACCAAACCATAAACCAAACCTAAACACACCAAGCCCAATCCAAAATAATTAAAACATTTAAAATGCATGTCACAAATTAAACTCCTTTCCCAAATTAAATGATTCAAATTAAATTCTATAAATAACATTACTAATTAAAATAAATCACATTCCTAATTTAATTAAATCACCTACCAATTTAAATAAATCATATCCTTAATTAAAAAGAAAAAATCAAATCAATTCCCCTAATTAAAGATTTTCCCTATCACATAATAATTAAAAATATCTCCCTATTAATACACAAATTCTATTCCTTCTCTAACAAGGTAAACCCCCTCCCTTGGCCTATAAAAATAACCCTTAACCCACACATTCAACCCTGGCGAATTCTCACAAAAAACACATCAAATAAACCCTAAACACTCGGCCCTCTTCACGTAAACCACCGTCACTCAGATTCTTCCATTATCGTCCAAACAATACCCTAACCTCCCTAAAACTCTCTCAGCCCTCAATCCTTCATCACTCAAACTGTTCCCATCTTTCACGAAAAAAAACCAACAACAGATAGTGCCATTTCATGTCTGCCCCACTAACACACCTTACCGCTTCAACCACAAGCCACACATCTGCCCCACGTTCACGTCCCCACTACTTCAACCACAAGCCACACGTTGCCTCTTCATGCGTCTTCACCCACTTAGTTTAACAACACGTACCCACTACTCAACCTCAACCACAGGTTACCGCTTCAACACACCACCTGCCAACCTTCACGCCTAGCATAACAACAGCCCCCACTCACGCCATCTACACTCACCAGCCCACTCACAATCTGCACACATAAGCCACCCAGCCCACTCACAAACTGAATGCCCAAAAGACAAGCCCCAAACGCCCACTGTTGGATAATATGACCCATAGCATCACTATTTGTACATATCACGGTGTTGTTGTACAAATTAACTATGTGACAAGGAAATTGCACTCTCATCATTTGTGATTAGATCACCATAAATGTATAAATGAAGAGAGGTCCATATGATTAGTTCCTGGATTGAGAATGATATGAGACAGTATCAATCCCCGAAGGATTAATCATTAAATATCCCTAGCCGGAGTATTATCGAGACTGGACATCGATAATGCGGAATAGGCTAGTATTTCACTTGTGCGCGTTGTGAGGGCACAACGGCATAGTTCTCATATATATAAGTATTGGATACTTATGCAAGTGCGATAAGAGGTCGTGTTTCACCGATGGTACGGGAAACAGCTTCGCTCTGGATAGACCCCTCGGAATCCCATTGGTATTATGACTATGTGTCTATGGGAGGCCGAAATCAAGGTAGGTGTATATAGTCTTAACCTGAGACTTACATCGCTAATACTTACGATAATCGATAGACTTTGGTCTTGGTGGTACAGGGCTTTAACCGGTTCTGCGTACTCCACTTCTGGGTTTATCAGAGAGTCGTAGTGTATTGGGTGTGATGTCAAGACGGAAGTATCACTTCAGTCACATTGGAGATGATGTCATGCAGGATACGATACTAGTGCTCTTAAGTGTTGCGCAACCATCGGGATGTTATGAGTAGGTCATGCATATCCGATTATAGAGACTAGTTACCAGACATCCGACATGTGCTTCGGACGGGGTAGACACTTATCCAGCCCCAGCCCTAGCACGTGACTATCTGATATTGGGTCGATATGCACAATACTACGGTATACTACGCTTGATACAGATCTATATATTCCTGTAAGAATATTTCTATAGAGAATTGGGTAGGCATGGCGCTTTGCTAGAAGCCAACCTGCCTTGTAAATCGGTATAAACGTAGTACGAGGTACTTACGTGTTCGGATAATCCGACGACCGTATTACTGCCAACATATCCGGAGATCTCATGGGTCGCTTCCTGAAGATTCACCGATGACGTATGACTCGCACTTTAATTAATCTGGGATTAATTGGAAGAGAGAGAAAATTAATCTGGGATTAATTGCGGAGATATTTTATCTAGGATAAAATATAAATAAAAGAGGGAGAACGATTAATTTGGAATTAATCGATAAAATAATATATTTGATATATTATTAGAAATTGGATTTCGACGTGAAATTAAAATTAGATTTTAATTCGGGCGAACGAATTATTTTAGAATTAATTCGTTAGCGACGTGAATAGTGAATTCGCTAGGCGTAATCATTTAATTACGACGCAACGGAAAATTCATTATTTGGAATTAACGAACCCGAGCCCGAAAGTGATTGTGAGCGCATTCGCATTTCGAATTCGAGTGCGGCACGCAAGTCACATCAAGCGTCAAATCACTAGTCGCATCAATCGTCAAGTCACTTGTCACTTTGAGTGATGTGACATGACATGTTGTCACTTTATTAAAGTGACTTGATGTGAATAGTTGATTTGAGTTGATGAAAAGCTTTAAAAGCTTGAAATGAAATATAACATTATTTATTTCTTGCTTTTTGACTTTTGTATTAAAAGTAATATATGTTTTATTTATTATTTACTTGGTAAATATATAAAACAAAAGAAAAAAGCTTTTCTCTCTCTCTTTTGAAAGACATACGGTTTTTAGCTTTTGGAGCCAAAAACCATCTCCTCTTCTCACGGTCATGGTGACCGATTCTCTTCCATGTTTTTCTGGTTTTCTGCCGAGCAAAAGGAGAAGCAAGGAAAATGAAGAAGTGCTAGCACACCTTGGGTTATACATAGGTGATAGGGAAACAATTTGTGAGCTTGGAAAGCTTGAAGCTTGGAGCTTCAATGGAGTCTTGCATGGCCGATTTTGGAGCATCAAAAACAGCCCCCCACCGGCAGTCCACTGCAGTTCAAGAAGGCCAAAACCGAGCTTCATGGAGGAGGCAAAAATGCACTTGTTCTTCGCATCCAAAACCCATCAATGTGAGTATGTATTCCGCCTTACTCCTTTGTGTATTCAACTCGTTTTTATGCATGTTTGTGATCCTTGGGACTTGATTGAAACTCAACAATGGTATCTTGAGCTATTGGTTGCATAAAACGAATTAGGGTTCTTGAGCAAAATTTGGGGCTTTTTGATTTAAGCATGATTTTAACAAATTGTTTGTTTAAGAATGCTTGTATATGAATAAATTAGAGTTATATGTAATCAATTTGATAAAAAATAATTGGATTGATTTTCCCCATTTGCTTAATGTTGGCCAAAACTTTAATTTGGGTAAACTCAATTTGAGCATCAAATGATTAAATTGTTTAGTATAGTATGCTTGAATGAGGTTGAATTGATGTTGTGCATAATCAATTTCATGAAATTTGGTTGGATCCATTTTTCCCCAAATTTTGGGCATGACAAATTTGGGTAAACTTGATTTTGAGCATGTTTAATGAAATTGGATGATTTAGAATGCTTAAATGTTGTTTAATTGATGATTGATTAGATCAATTTGATGAAAAGTGTTTGGAACAATTTTTCCCCAATTTGCTTGTGATGGCCGAATTTGGCAAGTGCCCTAATGTCTTGGTTTTTTGATTTTTTGTTCATTGGATGACTTAGAAATCATTTGGGGATGTTGAATTTATGTTTGATTGGGTTCAATTGGATTGAATTTGATTTGGGCATTTTTCCCCTTATGGCCGAGACTTTAGCATGTATAAATTGGGTTTGATTTTGATTTAATTATGTTGGACATGATTAATTGATGTTAAGCATGATTAATTGGACAAATTTAGTGTTTTGGAAACTTTGATTTGGGTAATTAATAATGCTATACACTTTAGGTAATTTAATTGAAAATTTGGAATTTTTGAAATTAAATTATTGGGCTTAAAATTGGATTTGGGCTTTTTAAGTTGTTATTGGGTTTATTGGACTTTGTTGTACAAAGTTGGTTTAGGCCAAAATTGGTTGGATCCAATTAGGCCCAAAACCGCTTCCAAAAGGCCCAAATGCGACTAATGAACCTTAACGTTTAATTGGGCCTAATGGGCCTAAATTAATTTATGGGCTTATGGGGTAACTCCCGGATTGGACTTTGGTTGCGGGTTTGACCCGAGTTGACCAAAAGTCCACGCCTCAAGAAATTAATTAAAAGCCCATTAGACTTTAATTAAATTAATATTGGATATTAATCGGGCTTTGAGACCCGAAACGATTAATTTGGAATTTAAGTCGTAAAGGTTTATTTTATAAAGTGTAATATTTAATTTGGAATTAAATAATGAATTAGAATTAAATGCGTATTAAATTGGATTTAATTATGTAATTTAATTTAATTCGTAGAAATCGTACTTTGAGTACGTGTTCGCAATACGAGTTTGACTCGAACAAAATCAAATCTTTCTTTGAACATTGGATGATCACTTATTATCAAGATTAATTATTTTGATTAGATTGATTGATAACATGCTTGTATGAATACATGGTTGTGATGTTTGAATAATGTATATCGGATGGATATTAGCTGGGTGGGGCGATTTTGGAAATTGTAATAAATTTGATTTATTAATTGGACCTGCGAGTCCAGCCTTATCTCCTATTCTTTGTATTCTCTTTTCACCTATTCCCCTCTATGTATATGAGGTTTCTTTAGAAGTGTAGTGTAACGGGTAGAAGAAATATTTGTGCTAGCGGGAGAGAGAAAGTGAGAGATTTGATCTAGGATCAATGTAAAATATCCATCCGCATATCATTATTATTTTATCATATGTGCTTTATTATGTGTTTAGAATGCATGTTTAAGGGTTGTATGATGATGAGACCTTAACAAAGATAATAAAATTGGTTGCCAATTTGCACGCGAAAAAACCCTCGTTAAATATCAAGCGTTTATTTTCCTTCCATTGAGTGATTCTTACTCAAGATCCTAGATTGGCATGGGTTGTTGGCCAAAGTCAAGCCCTTGTCCGTCAAAGATGTGTTTTAATCACGAGGCTTTGTTCCATATCGGTGTCGTGTCCAAGTTGTGGTTTGTTGGCCAAAGTCAAGACCACTTCTTGTCCATTGACATTGATTACGAAGCTTCCATGTCAATGGGTCCGCGCTTGACTGGGATCACTAGGTTTGTTGTGCCAAAGCCAAGACCTAGTTGATTCAGAGGAAAAAGGTTAGGGTATACATTCGATGTATAAACATATATTAGATATATGTTTGGGACTTGGATGTCCACCTACTGGATCTAGGAGTTGGATGAGATCCAATTGATCTTCGAGATCTACCTAGTTAATTATCATACAATTTGTTGGCCAAAGTCAAGATTGTGTGATATTTAACGGGATCCTAGCCCACTAGGAAACACGGTTTCCCGAGTACTCGACAGAGGGTTAGAGGCTCGACGAAAAATAGTGGTAGACAAGAATTGAATTTGCAATACTCGTTCAATTGCTCGCCATACGCGCTCATTTAAATTATTTCGTCATTAGATTAAATGTTAGTTAGACTAATATTTAAATTGTTGTTTTAATAAACAGTTGGACTGTATTATACTTGATTATATATAATTGGATTATATTAATCAATATATTTGAATTAATTAATTTCAGTTTACAGTTGATTTTATAATTGGATTATAGTAATCAATGTAATTGAGGTTAATTAATTTGGATTATATTTGATTATATAGTTGGACTATTATAATCATTATAATATATATAGTACCACTAATCGTTGATTAAATAGTTAGACTATTGTAATCAAGATAAAATTGAAAAGTTGGATATTTAAAATATAATCTGGATTAAAATATTTTAAATGATTTAATTTTCAAATTGGGAATAAATAATAGGTTACTTTATTTGATAAAATAACTTATTATACCTTAAGCCCAAAATTAAGCAAAATAAGTAGAGCATAAATCTTCGGAAGATTTATGTGATGATGACTTTAATGCTTAATTTAATATACTTGTCATAAATCTAATATTAGATTTAAGAAGTATTAAAATTGCAATTTATAATTCTTGGAGAATTAATTGACTATTCTGAGGAGATAAAGTCAAAGTTTGCAATTGGTCATGTAGCACGAGGTGCACATCGTTTCGATATCCGAAACCCAAGGCTTGGCCAAAGGTTGTGAAATATTGAAAAGATAATTGACATATCCCAAAGTGACTACCATTTGGATATGGCAGACACGAAGGAATTAAAGAAAGGGCAAGGCTCTTACTTTGAAAATGTTTGTCTTAGTTATGTTCACAGCTGGTATTGAAATTAGATTTTAAATACTTAGTGTGGTACATAAAATGTATGTATTGATGTTCAGAATCTGCTTTGAGCAGGATACTGACTTCAAGCTGAGATTGCTCTGCGAATCGGAAACGGGACGAAAGTCGCTGTTTCGACCGTAGATACCTAAGTTTAGGAACTACCCTTCGGGTGTGTACTTAAATTAGGAACTGTTATAATGTAACTAGTTTGACTAGAGACATTATCTCTATATCAGTGTTTAATCGTTGCGGATATAAAACCTTATATTATAGAACACTAGGTGCTTTATTATATAAAGATGATACTGAGATAAATACATTAGATGTAAATAACAGAATTTATATTTTGAATATAAATAAAATCTCAAACATATAAAATGACAAATAAATAGCTCAAATTGATTTGATCAATAAAGACTTATTTGTGGCATTGTTGTTTAGGACACAATTTAACGAGACTCGTATATCCACACTTTTGAAGAGTGGGTACTAGGACTGATTTGACTATTCAAATAAGGTCTGCGAATCTAGTTTATTAGGTAAAGTACCTAAAATACTATTTACTTGGTAATAGTATATAAGGGCCACCGACCTGTTAGCCCTATTCATGGTGAAGTAAGTGGGCCCATATCTAGCTAGGCTAGATGTGAACATGAATATTTCGTGACCTTAAAACGGATTGTGGCATCACGTTATGGTTATGTGTTTCTTTTGAAGAAACACAATCAGAAACTTTTAGAGTTTCGACACGAAATAGACAAACAGATCGGCTATAGTATTATGCCGCACGGTAAGACCGTATTGGAAAATACTTAAGCAGTAAGTTTCATATGTACTTGAAAGAGTAGTATTCTTTCAAATGAGGACTCCTCCCGGAACACGTCAAAGTGACGGTGTGTCCGAAAGGATTAACCGAATCATGTTAGACATGATAAGATTAATCAAGAGTCGCTCTGAGCTACCATTTCCTTCAACGGATAAGTTTTAACAGTGCAATAACTTATTTAGAATAAGGTTCCATATAAATCTGTTTGACAGATGTCATATAGGATATGAACAGGAAGAAATGAGGTTTCTCATTCCTGATAATTTGGGTATGCCAGGCATAACGTTTGGATGATACCAAACTAAGGACCCAAATTGGATAAGTGCCAATAAAGGTTATCCTAAGGGAAACCATAAGTATAGTACTTATAAATCTCACATGAGAACAATGTGATTGTTGCTCACCATACGGTTTTCCTGAGAGGAATACCGATATGCAGTGGTCAGTGGGAGGATAGTGATACTCGATGAAAATCGGAGTAATACTGTTCTAGGCACGAAGTCCTTAATGGAACACAAATAGTTCATCAATGATGAAACTGTACCATTAATCTTCGAATACACAAGAACTGAGTAGATCGGATAGAGTCAGAAAACAACCTAGGGTATGGGTTTCTGATCTAACCTCATAAAGATGTCAATCTTATGAAGGTATATCCATCGACTACGTTTTGAGAAGTGATACAAGGTATCGACTCCCTATTATTGCAAAGTGCCATGAGTCCGAAATGGAATCCATGTATAACACTATTTTGGATACTAGTTGTTGTACCACAAGGCATTATGCCTATTGGTACATTAAACGTCTTCAAGGAAGACATACATGGAAGGCAACATACCAACGTACAAAGCTGGGCTTTTGACGGAAATGTATCGTTATCAACATTGTGTTAATAATGGTTTAACCTTTTACCTGTTGCCATGGTAAATCCATTTTGAAGATGCTTGTTGATAAATGCATATTTCATTTAGGAAATGTGTCAGTTGCAGATCAAAATCGCTTTCCTGAAAAGGAAACCTTTTGGAGGATGCTTACAACATCCTGACGATTTTGTATAACCGACAAACAAGGTTTGCGGGTTATTCGATCCATGTTTGGATTGAAGCAAGCATAAGGTTCTTGGAACTGTCGTTTTGAAACAATCATAATGATTTATGATTTGAATCAAAACGAAATAATTCTTGTGTATATAAGGAGGTTAGTGGGAGAGGGCACTGACAATTAAATTCCCATAAAGTAATTGTTGAAAGCTTGGCTTTCATAGATATTCTTTCAATAGAAATTCTCCGTAGAATTCTGGGGAGTAACAACCTTTATTCAAGGAAAAAGATCTACTGGGATAGATTTGGAGTTGTTAACACTCTCTTGGAAATTGTACATTTAAAATGTACTTGATAGGTGTCTCATACGCTTCGAGCATATGGAGTCACGATCAGGTCAATCCAAGTGATAGTCACTGGATTGAAGTTAAGAACATCTTAGTATCTTAGAGAACTAAAAAGATGTTGTCTTAAACTATGGAGAAGGAGAACTTGAAGTGACTGGGATCACTACTGCAAGTTTCCAAACAATTAAATACTATGGTACTATAAAGTTTGAATAACGGGACAGTGAGCTGGAAATATTCCGAGCAAGATAACTGTTGCCGAATAAACAACAAATGCGGATTATTGCTGCAGCTGAGGCAGCAATAGAAGCCATTTAGATCGAAAATAATCTAATTAGATTAGATATAGTTTTAGCAGCTGAGCTAGGCGTCAGCACAGGCTAAGGAATTAAAGGTCTCATCGACGATCCAGATATATACTTCTATATCATCTGATTCGTTCGGATCACACATCGTGGCGATGTGATGATCGTATAAATCGCGTCAGATGATAATCAAACAAATCCGCTGACGAAAACCTTTCTCGGCAATTTGAGCGAACCGTACATAGTTTGGGTGTAGGACACTCGAGTGACTGGCTATGTGCCAAGTGGGAGATTGTTGGATAATATGACCCATAGCATCACTATTTGTACAGATCACGGTGTTGTTGTACAAATTAACTATGTGACAAGGAAATTGCACTCTCATCATTTGTGATTAGATCACCATAAATGTATAAATGAAGAGAGGTCCATATGATTAGTTCCTGGATTGAGAATGATATGAGACAGTATCAATCCCCGAAGGATTAATCATTAATTATCCCTAGCCGGAGTATTATCGAGACAGGACATCGATAATGCGGAATAGGCTAGTATTGCACTTGTGCGCGTTGTGAGGCACAACGGCATAGTTATCATATATATAAGTATTGGATACTTATGCAAGTGCGATAGGAGGTCGTGTTTCACCGATGGTACGGGGAACAGCTTCGCTCTGGATAGACCCCTCGGAATCCCATTGGTATTATGACTATGTGTCTATGGGAGGCCGAAATCAAGGTAGGTGTGTATAGTCTTAACCTGAGACTTACATCGCTAATACTTACGATAATCGATAGACTTTGGTCTTGGTGGTACAGGGCTTTAACCGGTTCTGCGTACTCCACTTCTGGGTTTATCAGAGAGTCGTAGTGTATTGGGTGTGATGTCAAGACAGAAGTATCACTTCAGTCACATTGGAGATGATGTCACGCAGGATACGGTACTAGTGCTCTTAAGTGTTGCGCAACCATCGGGATGTTATGACTAGGTCATGCATATCCGATTATAGAGACTAGTTACCAGACATCCGACATGTGCTTCGGACGGGGTAGACACTTATCCAGCCCCAGCCCTAGCACGTGACTATCCGATACTGGGCCGATATGCACAATACTATGGTATACTATGCTTGATACAGATCTATATATTCCTGTAAGAATATTTCTAGAGAATTGGGTAGGCATGGCGCTTTGCTAGAAGCCAACCTTGTCTTGTAAATTGGTATAAACGTAGTACGAGGTACTTACGTGTCGGATAATCCGACGACCGTATTTACTGCCAACATATCCGGAGATCTCATGGGTCGCTTCCTGAAGATTCACCGATGACGTATGACTCGCACTTTAATTAATCTGGGATTAATTGGAAGAGAGAGAAAATTAATCTCGGATTAATTGCGGAGATATTTTATCTGGATAAAATATTAATAAAAAAGAGGGAGAACGATTAATTTGGAATTAATCGATAAAAAATAATATATTTGATATATTATTAGAAATTGGATTTCGACGTGAAATTAAAATTAGATTTTAATTCGGGCGAACGAATTAATTTAGAATTAATTCGTTAGCGACGTGAATAGTGAATTCACTAGGCGTAATCATTTAATTACGACGCAACGGAAAATTCATTAATTTGGAATTAACGAACCCGAGCCCGAAAGTGATTGCGAGCGCATTCGCATTTCGAATTCGAGTGCGGCGCGCAAGTCACATCAAGCGTCAAATCACTAGTCGCATCAATCGTCAAGTCACTTGTCACTTTGAGTGATGTGACATGACATGTTGTCACTTTATTAAAGTGACTTGATGTGAATAGTTGATTTGAGTTGATGAAAAGCTTTTAAAAGCTTGAAATGAAATATACATTATTTATTTCTTGCTTTTTGACTTTTGTATTAAAAGTAAATATGTTTTATTTATTATTTACTTGGTAATATATAAAACAAAAGAAAAAAGCTTTTCTCTCTCTCCTTTGAAAGACATACAGTTTTTAGCTTTTGGAGCCAAAAACCATCTCCTCTTCTCACGGTCATGGTGACCGATTCTCTTCCATGTTTTTCTGGTTTTCTGCCGAGCAAAAGGAGAAGCAAGGAAAATGAAGAAGTGCTAGCACACCTTGGGTTATACATAGGTGATAGGGAAACAAATTTGTGAGCTTGGAAAGCTTGAAGCTTGGAGCTTCATTGGAGTCTTGCATGGCCGATTTTGGAGCATCAAAAACAGCCCCCCACCGGCAGTCCACTGCAGTTCAAGAAGGCCAAAACCGAGCTTCATGGAGGAGGCAAAAATGCATCTTGTTCTTCGCATCCAAAACCCATCAATGTGAGTATGTATTCCGCCTTACTCCTTTGTGTATTCAACTCGTTTTTATGCATGTTTGTGATCATTGGGACTTGATTGAAACTCAACACCCACTGCACTGCTTCATAAACTGCCGCACATCACAGCCTTATTCTGTCCAGTTTTGCCGTAAGTTAGACCCTCAAAACAGTCCAGAAATCACCCAAAATTGCACTAAAAAACTGCACAAAAACCCCCTGAAAAATCATCAAAAACAACAGCCCTTTAGCCCTTAAAAATGCCCAAAACAGTCCCATAAACAACCAAAACAGTGGCCTGAAAAATAGCAGCAAAATAGCAGTGAAACAGAGTAAAAACAGCAGCCCAAACCGCAAAACAGCGAGGAAAGAAGTTGAGTTGGTGAACCAAAAGAGTTGCGGATCATTCACCATTCCAACGGATGTGTAACGCCCTTTCTTAAGACGACAAAAGAGGTTAGACCTGAGGGCACCCTTTTATTTATTATCTTTCGTTTATTTTATTTATTTTAGAAATATTATCGCATGAGAGTCGTTTGAGGCATGATGTGATTGTTGGATGAGCGGAATATGTGTTCCCTTTTGTGGTATATAGGATGGAAACCCGGACGTAAATTCCATAGCCGAATTCGAATGGACGGTAGTGTGGTTTGTACTCGGGATACAATGCCACGTACCACTTAAGAGACACGTACTTCGTCTCATCCAAACTTGTGTGTGACCATGTTGTAGTTCGTAGGTTATTTATTTGTTATTAAAGCATGATTTAGCTTAGTTTATAGTTGTTTATTTTTAAGCATGATTAGTTATTCGTTTTGCATTTGGAATTTTCATTAAGTTTATGTTGTTTGCATTTCGAATTATATAATTGAAATATGTTCATGAGATTGCCGTGTGTTGTCGTGTGTTATGATGACTTACTTTCCAAGTATGCAAACTTAGACATAAGATTTATCTTTATGAGCTTGAACTAGATATAGGTTGTTCTTGAGCATGTTGCGTAGATTCGGTTAAGATATTGCACAAATCACATCATTACAAGTGGCATAAGTAAGGGACCATTCCGAACCCAACAGGTTTGAGGTCTTCCCTTGCGAGGGGTGAGTGCGGCCTTAAATCTTTGTCCCGGTTCACACCGGGTGGCGACTCCATGTTATTTCGTACTCCCAACTAGGCCGCGAGCCTAGAACAGCGTCGTCAAGTTCTGTGTCCTACAGTCTGGCGACTCCACTAGGGATAAAGAGAATTGGCCTCGAAATAATGTATTGTAATGATTGTGATTTGTGCGTTAGTTAACCGTGTTTACCGTGGGTTGAAAGGGGTTTAATCAAAGGCACTTTTAAGGCTAGGTAATGGTTTGGTGTCTTCATTCATTAAATACCTTTCTATAAGGAAAAGCTGTGAATGCACCTAGATAATCATGTACTTGTAGCTTATTGTGATGGACTAATTTGGAGGACTCGTTGTTTATTCCTGTCACCAAGCGATAAGAGCCTAAGAGGCTTGGGTACTTAAGAGAGACTCGTTCCACCCTTCCTCTGGGAATCTACAACGAGAAATCCATTTGACAGTCAGTCACGCACTATAACTCGTTGGCACGTACCTTAGTGTATAAAAAAGGTGCGCTCATTTGGTCGCTTGAACCATTGGGTGGGGAGTCCTAGTTGTGGGTAACCCTTCACCCGCGGGAGCCTTTGTCTACATTCCCTTAAACCCACATGTGAACCATAGTTGTATATCATATAGAAGTTACCCCTTTATGCTTTTGATAACCACATGGATATTATATCTCATACATCGCACGCGTCTCATGCATACATGCATCATATTAACCCTCTGTGTGTTAAAAGCCATCATAGATATCCGTTGGGTTAGAAAAAAGGGGCTTGTCAAGAAAAGTTTAGCAAACATGGATATCGGGGAAAAGGAAATCAAGAAACAGAAAACCTTACGGAAAGGATAGAAAGACCATTGGGGGGCCTTCAAAAAAAAGAAAAAAAAAAGAAAAAAGAGAAAAAAAAAAAGAAAGCAAAAATTTATTTGTTTTCAGTCCTTGACAGTTAGACATAAGTCCGATGATGAAATTGATTGCTTTAGAGTGAAACTTTAGAAACGATAAACCCTTGACGTACTTTTATCTGATGCTTTGAGTGATTGATCTATGTTAGACTCGTAACCACTTCACTACAGGTTCTTAGCGGTGAAAACCTAAGTAGTTAGCAAAGTGACTAGTTGAAGAAATTGTAGGTCGATGAATGACCGTTTCTTAGATGTCTATCTTGATTTTCTTATGTTATGATGTGTGGCATGGTTGAAAATGAAAGGAAAGTCTCTAAAGAAAAGAATTGAACCACATATAACCGATAAGCGTGAAGCTACCCATGGGCGAGTATTAGGATCACCATGAGGAGAAATGCTACCTTAAAGGGTAGGTGTGTTGAAAAAAAAAAGGAAAAGGAAAAAATGAAGTTCAAAATGAAAAGAAAAAAGAGAGAGACAAAAGAGAAATAAAACCATATCACATTGTGCACGGAAAAGCAACTGCAGGCATAATTGAGACATCTAGGTTGGTTTGACCCATCGATCCCGATTTTTGAAACGAAATCATTGAGTTGGCTTACTTAAGGATCAAGTTGTGAAGGAACCTTTGCACACACACACTTTGAGTCTGGCTTAGATCATTTATTCGAAGACTTGGATTTGAGTCGCGTTGAAAGTTTTGAAGGTTCTCTGGTTTCATTACTGAGCATCCTTTGAGGACAATGATATGTATAACTATTGGGACTATTTCGTAGCATAGTATGATGATATGGAGGGCCCCACCATGTGGTTCATCTTGACCAAGTGTAAACAGCGGGGAGTAGAAAGTTAAACCAAGACTGGGGGCAACCAGTCTACCACCCCCTAAATAAGAGACCCAACCAGAAATTAAGCCATGAGACCAGATAGCAAATTACTGGAAGAGAACGTGCAGAAGGAAATTGTAAGTAGACCCGGAGGGCGACCAAAGACTTTTGCAGGCAAGAAGCACCGAAGAGCATAAGGAAGACCTAACCGATCGGAATAGGAAACACATTCATGCATGCATGCATACACGTCATATATACGCAATCTTTGTCTTGTTTTTGTTCACAGGTTTTAAAGAAAAGGAGAAGCGGCAAATGCAAGCCAACCAGAAACAACAACGTAGCATCATCAGTTTCGAGAATGAATCCCAGGGCCGAGACCCACACTGTCAGCAATTTCGGGAATGAATCCCAGGGCAGAGGCCCACACTATCATCAGTTTCGGGAAGAAATCCCAGGGTCGAGGCCCATATCAGTAGAGTTTTGGAATGAATCCGAGAATGAATCCCAGGGTCGAGGCCCACATTGTCAGAGTGTTGGAATGAATCCAGGAATGAATCACAGGGTCGAGGCCCACATCGTCAGAGTTTTGGAATGAATCCGGGAATGAATCCCAGGGTCGAGGCCCACATCGTCAGAGTTTTGGAATGAATTCGACAATGAATCCCAAGGGCGAGGCCCACATCAGTATCAGTTCAGAGGCGAGGGCCACATCAGTTTGGGGCGAGGCCCACATCAGTTTCAGTCTGGGGGCGAGGCCCACATCAGTATCAGTCTGGGGGCGATGCCCACATTAGTATCAGTATGGGGGCGAGGCCCACTTTAGTATCAGTTTAGGGCGAGGCCCACATCGGTATCAGTTTGGGGGGCGAGGCCTATATCAGTATCAGTTTGGGGGGCGAGGCCCACATCAATATTAGTTTTGAGGGCGAGGCCCACATTAGTACCAGTTCAGGGTCAAGGACCCACTACATTATTACTTTTAGGATGTGTTTCAGGGTTGAGAGCCCACACATCAGTTGCAGTTCCGGGATGTGTCCCAATGTCGAGGGCCCACTGCATCATCAACATAGTTCGAGAATGAACAAGCCGAGAATTGCACTCCGAGAATGGAGCACAGTTCGAGAATGAACAAGCCGAGAATTGCACTCCGAGAATGGAGCACGGTTTGGAAATAGACTGCTGTCACTCGCCGAAAATGGCACTATGAAAATGGAGCACGGTCCAGAAATGGACCATTATCACATCATATGTCGGAAATGGCTCTCCGAAAATGGAGCATAATTCGAAAATGGACAATCATCACATCCGCGACACCTCAGAAATGAGGTTTATCATGCCAAAAATGGCACTCAAAGAATGGAGCAAGGTTCGGGAATGGACCACCTCACACAGCAACGGTTCGGGAATGGACCACCTCACAGCATGGTTTGAGAACGAACCATCACATTATCAATATCAGTCTTGCCAGGTATGGCACTCTCGGGCGAGGCCCACATCATTATTAGTGTTGCCGGGTATGGCACTCTAGGGGCGAGGCCCACATCATTACTTGTATCAGTTTTGCCGGGTATGGCACTCCGAGTATGAAGACACAGCATCAGTTTTTCCAGGTACGACAGTCCGGGTATGGAGACACAGCATCAGTTTTTGCCAGGTACGGCACTCCGGGTATGGAGACACAGCATTAGTTTTGCCAGGTACGGCACTCCGGGTATGGAGAAATCAGATCAGTTTGCCAGATACGGCACTCCGGGTATGGAGATATCAGATCAGCCATGTACGACACTCCGGGTATGGAGATATCAGATCAGCCAGGTACTGCACTCCGGGTATGGAGACATCAGATCAGTTTTCCAGGTACGACACTCCGGGTAAGGAGACATCAGATCAGTTTGCCAGGTACGGCACTCCGGGTATGGAGATATTAGATCAACCAGGTACGGCACTCCGGATATGGAGACATCAGATCAGTTTGTCAGGTACAGCACTCCGGGTATGGAGATATCAGATCAGCCAGGTACGGCACTCCGGGTATGGAGACATCAGAGCAATTTGCGAGGTACGACACTCTGGGTATGGAGACATCAGATCAGTTTGCCAGGTACGGCACTCCGAGTGTGTAGATATCAGATCAGCCATGTACGGTACTCCGCGTATGGAGACATCAGGTCAGTTTTCCAGGTACGGCACTCCGGGTATGGAGATATCAGATCAGCCAGGTACGGCATTCAGACCACTGCGACACCCTAAGTACAGGGTTAGCACGCCAGGTACGGCATATGGACTATTGTGGACTACTGTGACACCCTAGGTACAGGGTTAGCATTCAGACATTTGTGGCACTCTAGGTATGAAGGTTTCATCGCGACACCCTAGGTACGGGGTTAACATTCAGACATTTGTGGCATTCTAGGTACGGAGGCGTCACCGTGACACCCTAGGTACGGGGTTAGCACTCATATATTTATGGCACTCTAGGTATAGAGGCGTCACCGCAACACCCTAGGTACGGGGTTAGCACTCAGACATTTTGGCTCTCTAGGTACGGAGACGTCACCGCGACACCCTAGGTACGGGTTTAGCACTCAGACATTTGAGGCACTCTAGGTACTGAGGCGTCACCGCGACACCCTAGGTACGGGTTTAGCACTCAGACATTTATGGCTCTCTAAGTACAGAGACGTCACCGCGACACCCTAGGTACGGGGTTAGCATTCAGACATTTGTGGCACTCTAGGTACGGAGGCGTCACCGCGACACCCTAGGTACAGGGTTAGCACTAAGACATTTGTGGCTCTCTAGGTACGTAGACGTCACCGTGACACCCTAGGTACGAGGTTAGCATTCAGACATTTATGGCACTCTAGGTACGGAGGCGTCACCGCAACACCCTAGGTACGGGGTTAGCACTCATACATTTATGGCACTCTAGGTACGGAGGCGTCACCGCGACACCCTAGGTACGAGGTTAGCACTCAGACATTTATGGCGCTCTAGGTACAGAGACGTCACCGCAACACCCTAGGTACGAGGTTAGCATTCAGATATTTGTGGCACTCTAGGTACGGAGGCGTCACCGCGACACACTAGGTATGGGGTTAGCACTCAGACATTTATGGCACTCTAGGTATGGAGGCGTCACCGCGACACCCTAGGTACGGGGTTAACACTCAGACATTTGTGGCACTCTAGGTGCAGAGGAGTCACCGCGACAAATGTCTGAGTGCTAACCTCGTACCTAGAGTGCCACAAATGTCTGAGTGCTAACTCCGTACCTAGGGTGTCGCGGTGACGTCTTCGTACCTAGAGAGCCACAAATGTCTGAGTGCTAACCTCGTACTCTATGTACGAAGACACAACCGCGACGCCCTAGGTATGGGGCTTAGCACTATCAACTCAACAAAGCAGGCAGACCAGGTGGCAGCTGGCGAGCCAGGTAAGTAAAAATGCATTGCACGTACTTTGATAGGATTATCAATTTCACACACTCCACCAGTCCTATCAAAGTGGGGGCGACTGTAGGCATTGTATTTTTGCATATCAGCCCGATGATGAGTCTCGTATGGAGACACTATCTCTTTAGTTGTGAAAGTCACGCGAAACGGACGTTGGAAGGGTAAAATTGGAAAATGGAATTTTTGTTGGATTTAATCCAGTTGTTTAGCTTCGGTTGCTTGTTGGATCTCTGTTTAAAAGCTTATCCTCGGCCCAAAACCCCCATAAACCACTTACCAAACCATAAACCAAACCTAAACACACCAAGCCCAATCCAAAATAATTAAAACATTTAAAATGCATGTCAGAAATTAAACTCCTTTCCCAAATTAAATGATTCAAATTAAATTCCATAAATAACATTCCTAATTAAAATAAATCACATTCCTAATTTAATTAAATCACCTACCAATTTAAATAAATCATATCCTTAATTATAAAGAACAAATCAAATCAATTCCCCTAATTAATGATTTTCCCTATCACATAATAATTAAAAATATCTCCCAATTAATACACAAATTCTATTCCTTCTCTAACAAGGTAAACCCCCTCCCTTGGCCTATAAAAATAACCTTTAACCCACACATTCAACCCTGGCGAATTCTCATAAAAAACACATCAAATAAACCCTAAACACTCGGACCTCTTCACGTAAACCACCGTCACCTAGCTCCTTCCATTATCGTCCAAACAATACCCTAACATCCCTAAAACTCTCTCAGCCCTCAATCCTTCATCACTCAAACTGTTCCCATCTTTCACGAAAACAAACCAACAACAGAAAGCCATTTCACGCCTGCCCCACTAACACACCTTACCGCTTCAACCACAAGCCATGCATCTGCCCCACGTTCACGTCCCCACTACTTCAACCATAAGCCACACTTTGCGTCTTCACCCACTTAGTTTAACAACACGTACCCACTACTCAACCTCAACCACACGTTGCCGCTTCAATACACCATCTGCCAATCTTCACGCCTAGCATAACAACAGCCCCCACTCACGCCATATACAGTCTGCAGCCCACTCACAAACTGCACACATAAGCCACCCAGCCCAATCATAAACTGCACACCCAAAAGACAAGCCCCAAACACCCACTGCACTTCTTCATAAACTGCCACACATCACAGCCCTATTCTGTCCAGTTTTGCAGCAAGTTAGACCCTCAAAACAGTCCAGAAATCACCCAAAACTGCACTAAAAAACTGCACAAAACCCCCTGAAAAATCATCAAAAAAAGTAGCCCTTAAAAACGCCCAAAACAGTCCCCTAAACAACCAAAACAGTGGCCTGAAAAACAGCAGCAAAATAGCAGCGAAACGGAGTAAAAACAGCAGCCCGAACAGCAAAATAGCGAGGAAAGAAGTTGAGTTGGTGAACCAAAAGAGTTGCGGATCATTCACCCTTCCAACGGACGTGTAACACCCTTTCTTGAGATGACAAAAGAGGTTAGACCTGAGGGCACCCTTTTATTTATTATCTTTCGTTTATTTTATTTATTTTAGAAATATTATCGCATGAGAGTCGTTTGAGGCATGATGTGATTGTTGGATGAGCGGAATATGTGTTCCCTTTTGTGGTATATAGGATGGAAACCCGGACATAAATTCCGTAGCCGAATCCGAATGGACGGTAGTATGGTTTGTACTCAGGATACAACGCCACGTACCACTTAAGAGACACGTACTTCGTCTCATCCAAACTTGTGTGTGAGCATGTTGTAGTTCGTAGGTTATTTATTTGTTATTAAAGCATGATTTAGCTTAGTTAGTTGTTTATTTTTAAGCATGATTAGTTATTCGTTTTGCATTTGGAATTTGCATTAAGTTTATGTTGTTGTTTGCATTTCGAATTATATAATTGAAATATGTTCATGAGATTTCCTTGTGTTGTCGTGTGTTATGATGACTTACTTTCCAAGCATGCAAACTTAGACATAGGATTTATCTTTATGAGCATGAACTAGATATAGGTTGTTCTTGAGCATATTGCGTAGAATCGGTTAAGATATTGCACAAATCACATCATTACAAGTGGCATACGTAAGGGACCATTCCGAACCCAACAAGTTTGAGGTCTTACCTTGCGAGGGGTGAGTGCGGCCTTAAATCTTTGTCCCGGTTCACACCGGGTGGCGACTCCATGTTATTTCGTACTCCCAACTAGGCCGCGAGCCTAGAACAGCGTCGTCAAGTTCTGTGTCCTACAACTGGTTCATCAGCGTGTGTGTGAGCATCGCGAACTTCCCCAAATCAGTTTTAGTTCATTTCGGTTTCACCCTAGCATGTTAGAGGTCACCGTAAGGGTCTCGTAGCAGATCGTATACATATATTACATAATGATATAAATATGAAACGCCTCATAGTGATAACAACCACTTGAATAAGTAAACTTAGCGTAATTCCGATATATATTCTTCAATCCATTTTCTAATCAACTTTATTAATTAAAAGTCTTTACAGGAACCACAATTCCTTCGGCAAGCGAAGAAATACAAGCGGGATTCCAAATTTGCCAGTGGACACTCTGTTTCTAAGTTAACTTTTCATTTACACTATTTTAAATATATACTTATTTTTACTCACCTAGGGCGTTAGTTGATTTTTATTACATGTAATTCATGAAATACCATATTTTAAAAGAAGTTTTAGAAAGATATATTTTAAAAATATGACTTTATGTTTTCGAGGCATGGGGGAAAAACCCACCTCAGTATGTAACTTGACTCGGATATGGAATTGACGGACTGAGAGATCATGTGCACACGCAGCTCAGGACTAGGGATGAAAGATGCCATAGATTCTATATTCAGAGCCTGCAGGGTAGCATATATCTGCACCCCCGGTTCTAGTTAAGTGGCTTGGGGGACGGCAATACGTAACGCCCCAAGACTACTAGTTTCAGGGAAATGTAGTGTCATGCTTTGAAGGACGACGATACGTAACGCCCCAATGTCATGGATTTGTACCCCTGACTCCAGTTAGGCGTTTGGGGGGAAGACAATATGTAACGACCCCATGCGTCAGGTTTTTCGGAGACATATCCCAGTGACCTATTTTTTATGAAGAAAAGGTTATCAGAGATACGGCTTTCAGAGGTGCAAGTTTTATAAAAGAGTTATAGAAAATATGGTCTTACATAAAGACTTAAAGTTTTATAGATAGAAAATTTTTTTCAGAAAAGTTGTGTTTTCAGGTAAGAAAAGAGTTTTCATTGTTGGATAATATGACCCATAGCGTCACTATTTTCACAGATCATTGTGTTGTTGTAGCAAATTAACTATGTAATAAGGAAATTGCACTCTCATCGTTTGTGATTAGATCACCATAGATATATAAATGAAGAGAGGTCCCTATGATTAGTTCCTGGATTGAGATGATATGAGACAGTATCAGTCCACGAGGATTAATCATTAAATATCCCTAGCCGTAGTATTATCGAGACTGGACATCGATAATGCGGAATAGGCTAGTATTGCACTTGTGCGCGTTGTGAGGGCACAACGGCATAGTTCTCATATATAAGTATTGGATACTTGTGCAAGTGCGATAGGAGGTCGTGTTTCAACGATGGTACGGGAAACAGCTTCGCTCTGGATAGACCCTTCGGAATCCCATTGGTATTATGACTAGGTGTCTATGGGAGGCCGAAATCAAGGTAGGTGTGTATAGTCTTAACCTGAGACTTGCATCGCTAATACTTACGACAATCGGTAAACTTTGGTTTTGGTGGTGGGGGATCTTAACTGGTTCTGTGTTCACCTCTTCTGGGTTTATCAGAGAATCGTAGTGTATTGGATGTGATGTCAAGACGGAAGTGTCACTCCAGTCGTAATGGAGATGATGTCACGCAGGATACGGTATTAGTGCTCTTAAAGTGATGCGCATCCAATCGTGATATTATGGCCAGGTCATGAATATCCGATTATAGAGACTAGTTACCAGACATCCGATATGTGTTTCGGACGGGGCAGACACTTATCCAGCCCCAGCCCTAGCACGTGATTATCCGATACTGGGCCGATATGCACAATACAATTAGTATACTACGCTTGATACAGATCTAGATATTCTTTGATGAATATGTCCGGAGAACTTGGGAAGACTTGGTGCTTTGCTAGGAGTCGACCTTGTCTCGTAAATCGGTAGAACGTAGTACTTGGTACGTACGTGATTCGGACACTCCGACAACCGTATTTACTGCCAGATTATCCGGGGATCTCATGGGTCGCTTCCCGATAATCCACCGATGACGCACAACTCGCACTCTTGAATAATCTGGGATTATAAAGAAGAGAGAGAGAAAATTAATCTAGGATTAATAACGGAGATATTTTATCCGGGATAAAATGTCGTCTAAAGAGAGAGAACGATTAATTCGGAATTAATCGATGTATTAATATATTCGATATATTAGACGAAATTAGATTTCGACGCGGAATTAAAATTAGATTTTAATTCGGGCAAACGAGTTAATTTAGAATTAATTCGTTAGCGACGTAAATAATAATTTCGGTAGCCGCAATTATTCGATTGAATTAACGTCGCGACGTAAGCTCGGTATTTCGGAAATATCGAACCCGAACGCGTGAGTGCACGTGGGCCCACTTTCATTTGGAAACGTGTGGGGCCCACATGACACATGTCATTCTAATGCTTTGCATGTAGATAGTGTACAATGCACTCAATGTTATTGCATGTAGATAGTGTACATTGCACTCAATATCAATGCATGGAAATTGAGTGTTTGACACTCTAAGCCATTGCATGTTTTGTGTCATAATTTTATTATTAATTTAATGAATATTATGGCATAAATATAAATTGATTTTTGGTAAATCATTTTAATAACAACACAAAACTTCTTCTCTCTCAATTTCTCTCTTCTCCTCACGCCAAACACAAAGTGTGGACTGTTTTTCTGACTGGTTTGGGCGTGACAATAGGGAAGCAAGAGTTGGGTTTTCATGGTGAAAACCGCAAGTGCTAGCACACTACGAGTCTTGCGAAGGTGGTAGGGAGGTTCACCCATGAGGCGGGACTCATCCGACGGAGTTTGGAGCTTCGTTTTGAGACCCGAAACTGCCAAGACAGTGAGCATGGACTGCTGCAGTGGGCTTACAAAGGCAGTACGTTTTTGGGCATGATTCATCTTCAAATCGACATAACCGATCAATGTAAGTATTCCGCTATCTTCGTTGATGTATTCACGCATTTTTCATGTCTTGATTTGATCTTGGGACCTTAGAATAACCAACAATGGCATCATGAGCTAATGTTGCAAGCATGAAATTTGTAGGGCTTAAAATTTGGGTAAATGTTTGTTGAGCATGATTTGAATAAATTGCTTGTTTGAGTATGCTTATAACATGTTTAAATTCATTTTGGTTGGACTAATTTGATGAAAAATGATTTGGAATTATTTTCCCCAAATTTTGCATCTTGGCCGAATATGTGACTAATATTGGGTATTTTGATTTTAAGCATGATTTGGTTAAATTGATTAATTGAGCATGTTTAAATGATCTTTAATTGAAGATTGATTTGATCAATTTCAATAAAATGTGATTGGATCAATTTTGCCAAAATTGGAAGTGTTGGCCGAATGTGTGATGTGTTTGGAAACTTGGAATTTTTTCATTTTAATTCATTGGATGAGTTATAATGATAAAGGATGATGTTAATTTAAGATTGAATTGGATTTAATTTAAATTGTACAAAAACCCTAAATTCCTTATGTTGGCCGAATCTATAATGCCCTAATGTCTTGGTGTTTTTGGTTTTGTGACATTGGATGTGTATGAAATCAAATCGGATGGTGATTTGATGTCGATTGTAGGTTCGATTGGATCGAAACCAAATCGGACACAAAATCCCTTCCTTGGCCGAGAGCATTGAAGTATGTAAATGGATTTGATTTTTCATTATGTGTGTTTGACATGTGATAATGAATTGAATATGATTAATAAGACTAATTTGGTGTTTTTAAAATGTTGATTTAGTTGATTAATCATATAATGCACTTTTGGTAATTAAATTGTGAAAATTGGATTTTTGGATTTAATTAATTGGGCCTAATTTTGGAATTAGAATTTAAAATTGTAATTGGGCCTATTGGGCTTGATTTATCAAGTTTGGTTTAGGCCAAGTGGATTGGATCCAATTGGGCCCAAAACCTTAACCATAAAGCCCAATTGCGGCTAATGAACCTTTTATGTTCAATTGGGCCTAATGGGCCAAGATTGATTTATGGGCTTATGGGGTAAATCCCGGATTGGACTTTGGTTATCGGTTTGACCCGAGTTGACCAAAAGTCCACGCCTTAAGAAATCAATCAAAAGCCCATTGGACTTTAATTGAATTGACGTTGGACGTTAATCGGTCTTTGAGACGCGTTACGATTAGATTTGGAATTTAAATCGTAAAAGGTTTATTAAATAAAAGTGTAATATTTAATTTTGAATTGAATAGTGAATTAGTATTAAATACATGTTAAATTAGATTTAATGATGTAGTTTAATTTAATTCATGAATTCGTACTTTGAGTACTTATTCGCAAAAACGAGTTTGACTCGAACAAAATCAAATCGTTGTTTGAACATTGGATGATCACTTAATTATCAGATTAATTAATTTGATTAGATTGATTGATAACATGCTTATGTGTGTGAATACGTGGTTGTGTTGAATGAATAATGTATATCGGATGGATATTAGTCGGGTGGGCAATTTTAGAAATTGTTGTAATAAATTCGATTTATTAAATTGGACCTGCGTGTCCAGCCTTATCACCTTCTTTCTCTTTGTATTCTCTTCTCACCTATTCCCCTCTATATATATGAGGTTTCTTTAGAAGTGTAGTGTAACGGGTAGAAGTAGTACAAGTGCTAGCTTGAGTGAGAAAGGGAGAGATTTGATCTAGGATCAATGTGTTAAGTATCCATCCGCATATCATTATTATTTATTTTCATACTCGCTTTATTATGTATTTAGAATGCATGTTTAAGGGTGTATGATGATGAGACCTTAACAAAGATAATTAAATTGGTAGCCAATTTGCACGCGAAAAACCCTCGTTAAATATCAAGCGTTTATTTTCCTTCCATTGAGTGATTCTTACTCAAGATCCGAGATTGGCAGGGGTTGTTGGCCAAAGTCAAGCCCTTGTCCTTCGAAGATGTGTTTTAATCACGAGGCTTTGTTCCATATCGGTGTCGTGTCCAAGTTGTGGTTTGTTGGCCAAAGTCAAGACCACTTCTTGTCCATTGACATTGATTACGAAGCTTCCATGTCAATGGGTCCGCGCTTGACTGGGATCACTAGGTTTGTTGTGCCAAAGCCAAGGCCTAGTTGATTCAGAGGAAAAAGGTTAGGGTATACATTCGATGTATAGGCATATATTAGATATATGTTTGGGACTTGGATGTCCACCTACTGGATCTAGGAGTTGGATGAGATCCAATTGATCTTCGAGATCTACCTAGTTAATTATCATACAATTTGTTGGCCAAAGTCAAGATTGTGTGATATTTAACGGGATCCTAGCCCACTAGGAAACACGGTTTCCCGAGTACTCGACAGAGGGTTAGAGGCTCGACGAAAAATAGTGGGAGGCAAGTATTGAATTTGCAACATTCGTTCGAATACTCGCTAAACACGCTCATTTTATTTTACTCGTCATATTTATTAAAAGTATTAGTTGAACTAATATTTTATGTTGTTTTAAAGATATATATAGTTGGACTATATACAAACTCATTCAATATATAGTTGATTTTGTAATTGGATTATAGTAATCAATATAATTGAATTAAATGATAGTTGATTTTATAATGGGATTATAGTAATCAATATTAAAATTATAGTTGATTAAATAATTGGATTATTGTAATCATTATAATAAATAGTACCTTAATAATTTGATTAAATAGTTGGACTATTAAAATCAAGTAAAGAATTGAAAGGTTGAATATTTAAAATATATAATCATTGGATTAATGTTTTAAATGATTTAATTTTCTATTGGGAATTAATAATAGGTTAATTTATTTGATAAAATAACTTATTATTACTAAGCCCATAATTAAGCAAATAGTAGAGCATAAAGTCTTTGGAAGATTTATGTGATGATGACTTTAGTGCTTAATTAATATACTTATAATAAATCTATCTTTAGATTTAAAAGTATTAAAGTTGCAATTAATAATTCTTGGAGAATTAATTGACTATTCTAGTGGAGAAAAAGTCAAAGTTTGCAATTGGGCATGTTGCACAAGGTGCACATCATTTCGATATTCTAAAACCCAAGGCTTGGCCAAAGGTTTGTGAAATATTGAAAAGGTAATTGACATATCCCAAAGTGACTACCATTTGGATATGGAAGACACGAAGGAATTAAAGAAAGGGCGAGGCTCTAACTTTAAAATATTTGTCAAAGTTATGTTCACTAGTAGTATTAAAATTGGATTTTAAATACTTAGTGTGGTACATAAAATATATGTATTGACGTTCAGAATCCGCTGTGAGCTGGATACTGGCTTCAAGCCGAGATTTCTCTGCGAATCGGAAACGGGACGAAAGTCGCTGTTTCGACCGTAGATACCTAAGTTTAGAAACTACCCTTTGGGTATGTATTTAAATTAGGAACTGTCATAATGTAACTAGTTTATCTAGAGTCATTATCTATATCAGTGTTTAATCCATTGCGGATAAAACCTTTATATTCTAGAACACTAAAGTGTTTCAATATATAAAGATGATACTGAGATAAATACATTGGATGTAAATAACAGAATTTATATTTTGAATATAAATAAAATCTCAAACATATAAAATGACAAATAAATAGCTCAAATTGATTTGATCAATGGAGACTTATTTGTGGCATTGTTGTCTACGACACAATTAAACAAGACTCGTATATCCACACTTTTATAGAGTGGGTACTAGGACTGATTTGACTATTCAAATAAGGTCTGCGAATCTAGTTTATTAGGTTAAAAACCTAAAATACTATTTACTTGGTAATAGTAAAAGGGCCACCGATCTGTTAGCCCTATTCATGGTGAAGTAAGTGGGCCCATATCTAGCTAGGCTAGATGTGAACATGAATATTTCGTGACCTTAACGGATGTGACATCACGTTGCGGTTATGTGTTTCTTTTGAAGAACACAGATCGGAAACTTTAGAGTTTCGACACGAAGTAGACAAACAGATCGGCTATAGTATTATTTCGCCACGGTAAAACCGTAATGGAAAATACTTAAGCAGTAAGTTTCATATGTAAATGAAAGAGTACGGTATTCTTTCATATGAGGACTCCTCCCGAGACACGTCAGTTAGACGGTGTGTCCGAATCAAAAACCGAATTTTTGTTGGACATGATAAGGTTTATCACGAGTCGCTCTGAGCTACTGTTTCCTTCAACAGGATATGTATTAACAGTGCAAAACTTATTTAGAATAAGGTTCCATATAAATCTTTGACAGATATCATATAGGATATGAACAGGGAAGAAACGGGGTTTCTCATTCCTGATAATTTGGGTATGCCAGGCATAGCGTTTGGACGATACCAAACTAAGGACCCAAATTGGATAAAGTGCCAATATAGGTTATTAAGGGAAACCTTAAATATAGTACTTGTAAATCCCACATGAGAACAATATAATTGTTGCTCACCATGCGGTTTTCCTGAGAGGAATACCGATATGCAGTGGTCAGTGGGAGGATAGTGATACTCGATGAAAATCGGAGTAATACTGATCTAGGCACGAAGTCCGTAATGGAACACAAACAGTTCATCTATGATGAAACTATACCATTAATCTTCAAATACACAAGAAACTAGTAGATCGGATAGAGTCAGAAAACAACCTAGGGTATGGTTTCTGATCTAACCTCATAAAGATGTCAATCTTATGGTGGTGTACCATCCGACTACGTTATGAGGAAGTGATACAAGGTATCGACTCCCTCTTATGGCAAAGTGCCATGAGTCCGAAATGGATTCCATGTATAACAACTATGTTTGGATACTAGTTGTTGTACCACAAGGCGTTGTGCCTATGGTACATTAAACGTCTTCAAGGAAGACATACATGGAAGGCAACAAACCAACGTGCAAACCTAAGGTTTTGACGGAAGGTATCGTTATCAACATTGTGTTAATAACGGTTCAACCTTTACCTGTTGCCATAGTAAATCCATTTTGAAGATGCTAGCATGATAACTGTATATTTCATTTATGAAATTTGTCAGTTACAGATCAAAATCTCTTTCCTGAAAAGGAAACCTTTTGGAGGATATTTACAACATCCTGACGATTTTATATAACCGACAAACAGGTTTGCGGGTTATTCGATCCATGTTTGGATTGATGCAAGCATAAGGTTCTTGGAACTGTCGTTTTGAAATAATCATAATGGTTTTGATTTGACTCAAAACGAAATAATTCTTGTGTATATAAGGAGGTTAGTGGAGAGCGCACTGACAGTGAAATTCCCATAAAACAATTGGTGAAAGCTTGGTTTCATAAATATTCTTTCATAGAAATTCTCCGTAGAATTCTGGGGAGTAACAACCTTTATTCAAGGAATAAAGATCTACTGGAATAGATTTGGAGTTGTTAACACTCTCTGAGAAATTGTACATTTAAAATGTACTTGTATTGGTGTCTCATATGCTTTGAGCATATGGAGTCACAATCGGGTCAATCCTAGTGATAGTCACTGGATTGAAGTTAAGAACATCTGTTAGTATCTCTGAGAACTAAAGATGCTATCTTAAACTATGGAGAATGAGAACTTGAAGTGACTGGGATCACCACTGCAAGTTTCCAAACGATTAAATACTACGGTACTATAAAGTTTGAATAACAGGGACAGTGAGCTGGAAATCTTCCAAGCAAGATAACTGTTGCCGAATAAACAACAAATGCGGATCATTGCTGCAGCTGAGGCAGCAATAGAAGACCATCTGGGTCGAAAATAAATCTAATAAGATTAGATAAAGTTCTGTTAGCAGCTGAGCTAGGCGTCAGCATAGGCTAAGGAATTAAAGGTCTCATCGACGATCCAGATATATACTTCTGTATCATCTGATTCGTTCGGATCATACATCGTGGCGATGTGATGATCGTGTAAATCGCGTCAGACGATAATTAAGCAAATCCGCTGACGAAAACCTTTCCTCAGCAATTTGAGCGAATTGTACATAGTTCGAGTGTAGGACACTTGAGTGACTCGCTACGTGCCAAGTGGGAGATTGTTGGATAATATGACCCATAGCGTCACTATTTGCACAGATCATTGTGTTGTTGTAGCAAATTAACTATGTAATAAGGAAATTGCACTCTCATCGTTTGTGATTAGATCACCATAGATATATAAATGAAGAGAGGTCCCTATGATTAGTTCCTGGATTGAGATGATATGAGACAGTATCAGTCCACGAAGGATTAATCATTAAATATCCCTAGCCGTAGTATTATCGAGACTGGACATCGATAATGCGGAATAGGCTAGTATTGCACTTGTGCGCGTTGTGAGGGCACAACGGCATAGTTCTCATATATAAGTATTGGATACTTGTGCAAGTGCGATAGGAGGTCGTGTTTCAACGATGGTACGGGAAACAGCTTCGCTCTGGATAGACCCTTCGGAATCCATTGGTATCATGACTAGGTGTCTATGGGAGGCCGAAATCAAGGTAGGTGTGTATAGTCTTAACCTGAGACTTGCATCGCTAATACTTACGACAATCGGTAAACTTTGGTTTTGGTGGTGGGGGATCTTAACTGGTTCTGTGTTCACCTCTTCTGGGTTTATGAGAGAATCGTAGTGTATTGGATGTGATGTCAAGATGGAAGTGTCACTCCAGTCGTAATGGAGATGATGTCACGCAGGATACGGTATTAGTGCTCTTAAAGTGATGCGCATCCAATCGTGATATTATGGCCAGGTCATGAATATCCGATTATAGAGACTAGTTACCAGACATCCGATATGTGTTTCGGACGGGGCAGACACTTATCCAGCCCCAGCCCTAGCACGTGATTATCCGATACTGGGCCGATATGCACAATACAATTAGTATACTACGCTTGATACAGATCTAGATATTCTTTGATGAATATGTCCGGAGAACTTGGGAAGACTTGGTGCTTTGCTAGGAGTCGACCTTGTCTCGTAAATCGGTAGAACGTAGTACTTGGTACGTACGTGATTCGGACACTCCGACAACCGTATTTACTGCCAGATTATCCGGGGATCTCATTGGTCGCTTCCCGATAATCCACCGATGACGCACAACTCGCACTCTTGAATAATCTGGGATTATAAAGAAGAGAGAGAGAAAATTAATCTAGGATTAATAACGGAGATATTTTATCCGGGATAAAATGTCGTCTAAAGAGAGAGAACGATTAATTCGGAATTAATCGATGTATTAATATATTCGATATATTAGACGAAATTAGATTTCGACGCGGAATTAAAATTAGATTTTAATTCGGGCAAACGAGTTAATTTAGAATTAATTCGTTAGCGACGTAAATAATAATTTCGGTAGCCGCAATTATTCGATTGAATTAACGTCGCGACGTAAGCTCGATATTTCGGAAATATCGAACCCGAACGCGTGAGTGCACGTGGGCCCACTTTCATTTGGAAACGTGTGGGGCCCACATGACACATGTCATTCTAATGCTTTTCATGTAGATAGTGTACAATGCACTCAATGTTATTGCATGTAGATAGTGTACATTGCACTCAATATCAATGCATGGAAATTGAGTGTTTGACACTCTAAGCCATTGCATGTTTTGTGTCATAATTTTATTATTAATTTAATGAATATTATGGCATAAATATAAATTGATTTTTGGTAAATCATTTTGAATAACAACACAAAACTTCTTCTCTCTCAATTTCTCTCTTCTCCTCACGCCAAACACAAAGTGTGGACTGTTTTCTTGACTGGTTTGGGCGTGACAATAGGGAAGCAAGAGTTGGGTTTTCATGGTGAAAACCGCAAGTGCTAGCACACTACGAGTCTTGCGAAGGTGGTAGGGAGGTTCACCCATGAGGCGGGACTCATCCGACGGAGTTTGGAGCTTCGTTTTGAGACCCGAAACTGCCAAGACAGTGAGCATGGACTGCTGCAGTGGGCTTACAAAGGCAGTACGTTTTTGGGCATGATTCATCTTCAAATCGACATAACCGATCAATGTAAGTATTCCGCTATCTTCGTTGATGTATTCACGCATTATTTCATGTCTTGATTTGATCTTGGGACCTTAGAATAAACCAACATTCATAAATGATGGTTTTCTGGTGACAGCTTCAGTTTTAGAACCAAATGTTTTTTTTATAAAAGCATATTAGTTTTGTTTTAGTCATCCACTCACTTAGATCGTTCAAACGACTAACCCTCACACTCCCACTTTCTTTATTTTGCCGGTTACTAAGAGGACGAGTTCAGGATGATGGATACTGATGGCAGTCATTAGGGTGTTCGGTCCACCAGGTCAAGTTAGAAGTAGAGTTCAGTCAAGTAAAGTCCAGTCTTAGATAATTTGTATAACATAGTTGTGTATAGAGTTGTAATATATATGATATTGTCTGTTCAGTCGTAAGTATATCATTTCACGAACAATGTTATAGATTTGGGCATCGGTTCCATATATGAATTTATGTTGAGAAAAAGTATCAGTATTGTGTAGAGAAAGTCAGTGGCTTAGGGGGATAGTACGGCCCGTTCCCTGCCGGTAGCATCTCCTGAATTGGGGATGTTACAAAGATGATATCAGAGCAATAATCTAGGGAGTAAGTGACTATAGTGGGCAGAGGACTGTGGTCTTGTATGCGTATTATGCCTCGGTTAATAGTATGCTAGGCACCACCTCTCCAGTATCCAATCCTCGAGTACGTCTTCAAAGTTCTATAGATAGGTTAGTAAGAATTCATGAGCTATTCAAGTATATTTCCTTAGAAATAACTATATTCTTTGAAGATCCTTATGTAATCGTCCTGAACTATTTGTAGAAGTTCAAATTTAGTTATAAAACCAGAAAATACAATACTAAGAAAAGTTACCTAAGGGAGTGGAAAAGAGAGCTATAGGAAAGTAAGAAAAGATGCATAGATCTATAAGCAGTCACAGACAAAGAAAATTAATGAGACATAATAAGATTGTAAAGTTCTAAGAACGCCAATCCAGGAAAGTAGAAAGAGAAAGAAAAAGCTAAAAAGAAAGGTAAAAGATGAAATACAGATGCTTAAGCACTCAGAAGTAATTAGAGATAAAAATAAAGGAACATGTAGATAAGGAAGTACCAGAACTGGAAGTAGAAAATGGCATATAGCAAGCCCGAACAAGAATAAAATGTTGAGTAAACTTGAGCAAGATTCCTTCCACTCTATTTAGATTCTTTCCCTCATTATAAAATTCCTTTAAGTAGACTAAATAATCTTAAGTACCTTTTATAAATAGTAAACCTCCAGAGAAATGAAGGATAGACAGAAAGATAAAAGAAGCAAGAACTCACGATTAGACATGGAAGTTTCAATAGATAAGAAATGCCAATAAGTGTGCAGAGAATTTAGATCCTCAAACCCAGGCCCGTAAGCAGGTAAATGGAGGTCATAAGTGGAAATGCTTAGTTGTTTTAACCTAAGAATCCAATATATAAGGCCCTGACCTACCCAGATTCTCAGCCTTCAGTTATACTGGTTAAGGAAGTTGTTCTGATGGAGCCTATCTCATACATATCTTGCATGAATAATAGACCCTATCAGAAAACAGAGTATCAGAATAAGAAGGCCGATATCTATTGATATGTAGATTCCTGCCCCATTCTTTACCAACTTAGATAAAGTAATCGTAAAGAAAGGAACAATGGGGTTTTAAGGAATATAAGAGAAAGAATCTGACACAAGTCAAAGTTGGCAAGATCCCAGCACTAGAAAAAAATCCATAGATCAAACAAATACCAGTAGAAGTCCACGTAGGTTCAAAAGAACAGACTTATGAGATAAGAGAGACTCATGATTTAACAAAGAGTATCGGTGTGGACATGAAGATTAGATAGCAAAGCTGTGGCTTATAGCTAGAGTAGAGATCTAGAAAGCATCAAGAAAACGAACCACCACTAGTCTTAGTAGCATGGTTTATAGCCAAAAGATGGAATATGAAAACAGTAAGAATGGAATAAAAAGTGACATTGGAATTAAGTACTTATGATGATATAAGTAACCTAGCATAAGGTAACAATGTAAATAGAGGCCACAGAATGGATAATAAAATTTTTGGAACCCTAAGACATGAAGTAATCGATACAGGTCCCGGCAGAGCGAACGATGATTCTTTCTTCCATTAACCCTCACATTAGTAAGTTTATGCACACCCAACCAGAAGAGGGAAGCATGTGTCCACCCCTCAACTTATAGCTTAGTAAGGAGAAGAACCAGTAAAGAAGTGCATTTAAAAAAATTAGATGAACCGCGAGATAGTTAGACAGCCGAACCAATGAGTTCAACCCAGCATGGATAAGAAACATAAGATAGAATAGTTAGAAGTCGTAGTGAGTCGAGCCAATTATAGGAGTCATCGATGAATTGGAAATTCTTAAGGGAGTTAAGGCTCAAAAGAATGAATGGACCAGAGAGAGCGACTCTCAGGAGTACAATAGATAACTCATAAAGAGTTTTATTATACTGAGACGAAAGAAATAGATGGAGAGCACCACCTGAACCAAAAATTTAGTATAGATGTCATAAGCAATCAAAGTTGATAGAGTTTCCAAAATAGTAAAGATGTAAGGAGTTCAAGGAACTGAGATAAGAAAGAAATCTATGTAACAGAGTAAACTTCTTAAGGAGAAATAAAAAAAAGCGAGTATAATAGAACTCTGAGAAAAAGTAACGACTTAAGATAGTAAGCAACATAGACTGATAGGAAAAAATATTTAGGCAGCATGAGGGAGCTTCTAGAAAGCATGATTTTAGAAAAGTTCACAATAAAGGAAGTATTTACTAACTTTTCTATAGTTAAATAATAGAAACTAACAGGAAGGGATACAAAAGTGACATGGCAGAGTATTTTAGAGAGCATGTCTCTCGAGAAGATTTATAATAAAAGGTAGTATGATCAATAGTCAGAAAGTGAATCAAGAGTGAAGTTGAAACATGAAACAATCCAGATAGTATCTAGTAGAAACATCATAGTGGGGAAGCCGACACTAGTAAACATGAGAGTCCTAGGCTTATAGATGAGCAGGACGTGTAAGTATGGCACAAGCAGTTAGTGAGGTCGGTACAACTGGAAAGGTTTATAGACCAAGCCCCACCCTCCCAACCTTTGATAGCCAACAGTAGCAAAGATGGACCTCGGTATTTACCTCTAGAATATTCCTAGAAATAAATGGTAATACAGAAAAAGTAGAACTGAAATATAAAATCTTGTGATAAAGTACAAAAACGGAGTAGAAGGAGAAAAGAGTTCTAAGTAAAAGATTTAGAAGAAATATGGTCTATACGAGACGATTAAGAGAGATAGTATTAGTCAGACAATAACAGAAATTGCTAAAGAATCAGTGTTAGACCCGACTATAGAGATGTAAAGGACGATACCCTCTTGGACCAGATAATAGAGACATAAACCGCAGAAGTCCCAGGTATAGAATCAAACAGAAAATAAGATAAACGACAAGTGAAATACTTAGAGATAGAACTATCGAAGTAAGATGACAGTAGAAGAGATATTGAATAAATAATCAAGGCCATGAATTTCACAGATGATGAAAAGAAGGAGGAATGTTTCAGACTTGATGTGATACACATTACCATTCAGAACTCCAATGCAATGCAAAGTTCTACTGACAAACTTAAAACATGTCAATTGTCTGTGGAGCCTGAAGATAAAGCGTCTTTTTCACTAAAAAGCCAATTCTTGCACTACAAGTAACAAAAGAGAAAAAGTTCCACCAACTCAACGAATTGGAGGAATTTCACAATCAGTCTTTTGAGGATGCCAAATTGTACAAAGAAAAGGCAAGGAAAAGACATGATGAGAAGTTAGTGCGCATACAACTGGAACCAGGGCAGAATGTACTGTTAAACAAATCAAGGGTGAAATTCTTCCCATGGAAACCAAAATCACGGTGGTCAGGTCCATTTGTGATCACCAAGGTTTTACCAAACAGAGCCGTTGAGATACATGATCCCGACTCCAACAAAACATTTAAGGTTAAAAACAAAAGTGTTAAACACTACTGGGGAGAATCATTTGAGCGGAAAAAAAAAGTGTCACACTTTCAGATCCAGCCTAACGTTCGAGAAGTCACGTCTAGCTGACGACGTTAAACTTAGATCTCGCAGGGAGGCAACCAATGCAATTTGTGTATATATTGTGATCTGGTGTGTTTTATTTTGTGTGTTTAATTTTTGCAGGTAAAGTCATTTCACGATGGAAGAAGCTCTCGCAAATCTTCACAAGCAATTTTCTTCTCTCCCTAAAAAATCTCCGATGAAAGTTTACAAAGCTCGCTTGGAACGAATGAGATAGCTGATGATCAAAGGTATTCCAACTGACATTCGTTGGATTATTGAAGCACATGTCCGATTGGCAGGTGAGTCTTCTGAATCTTTTATTTCACATATGTTTGGTTTTGGAAGAAGCACCTATGCAAAGAAACGTAGAGCTAAGCAAATGGGTGTTTGTTACAAATGTGCACGCTGGAATTGCAATACTCGTTGTCGTTATTTAGGAATGATGACTGATAATCGCAAATATAAAATTAAATTCATTAGGGATGGCTTGAGTAAGGAGTCTGTAGTTGATATATCTTCAACTCTTGAGACGCATCCCAGTGGATATGTTCATATAGCCATCCACCAATTACATACACAATTCCAAAAAGAAAGACAACAGTTAAGTCTCGGTAATCTGACTCAAAAAGATTCTGTTTGCCAATTTATAAGAAAATTGGATGGGAAGCTTGTCCCTGACATATAGACGTCAATCAAGCTGTAAATTATTGTAAATATTATATATCTTTGTCTTTTCCTCATAATTGTAATTTGTTTTGTTATTTTCTTTTATTTTCTCCGACATGATCTAGACTTTTTTGACTATCACAATTTATTTTACTATTAACTAATAATTGTCATTTGACAGGTACTAGTGTTATTATTTTACTCACCATTTTCAGGTGTTATAAATTCAACTCATCATTGCACTTTTGAAGACATCCAGAGTAAAACATGAAAGCCACTTCAAGAAGACGAGTTCAAAAAATTTGTGTGTTTTGCGGTACTAGTGTTGGTGTTAAGCCACAATACGTAGAAGCAGCACAAGAATTGGGTCGAATCTTAGCTGCAAGGAATATGCACTTAGTATATGGCAGAAGCAATCTTGGACTTATGGGGATCGTTTCAAAAGCTATACAGGAGGGAGGCAGTCACGTTTTGGGAATCATCCCAAAACCCTTGGCAGAAGTAAATCTTATTGGACCATCAAACAGAGAGGAACTGATCGTGCCAGTTATGTTTGAACGATTGGTAGAAATGATTAACCGTGCTGATGCTTTTATTGCTTTACCATGTGGCTTGGGTACATTTGAGGAAATTTTTATAGTGTTATCTTGGGCGAACCAGAACATACACCAGAAATCACTTGGACTGTACAACGTTGAAGGATTTTATGATTTTCTTTGTGTGTTTCTTGATGATGCCCGGAGAAATGGGATCGTGTCAAAACCTTTAAAAGAACTCATCTTCACTGCCAGAACTGCTCTGGATCTAATTGACCAAATATTAGCCTATGAACCACACATTGACCCTATCCTTTCAAAGATAAATTGGTCTAAGGATGATCGTGGTAAGAGGCGTCGGATTAATCTAGATCTTAACCTTTAACTTTTCGTGTAGAATTTCAGTTAACTAGGTACTATCTTCTAAACTCTTCTTCTACTGTTTAAGACATTGGGGACAATGTCTCATTTAGGTTTGGGGGAGGGAATTAGTTGATCTGTATCTTGTTTTTAGTTGTGTGTTGTTTTTATTTTCAGTCCAAAATTTTTCGAAAAATACAAAAAAATTGAAAATTTTTCAAAAATTACAAAAATATTTTGCGTTTTTGTTTTTATTTTGACTACAATAATGAAATTGCTGAGAGATAGCTGTGTAAGGAGTTCCCATTCCTGATACGTATTTCAACCCATTTTCGAAACAAGTTAATTTTTATTTTTTCCTTTTGAATTATTTAATTTGTAAATTCTCCATAAAATTGACTAAAATGGATCTTCATATGCTCAGTTGGCAGGTATTATCAACATGCATGGTAACATACATATATGAGTTTTAATTGAAAAGTTTGTAATAGTCAGTGCTCTAGTTTAATTGGAGGAAGCATCTATGAAAAACAGTGGAGTAAAAAAAAAACAAAAACGTCTGAGATCCGAGTTATTAAGTCCGTAGGGGTGTTTTAACACTTATTGCCCTAAAACCAACTGGTTTGGGAGTTACTGGCCCAAAGCTCGCTACATGGATCAAAGATGCTGTAAAAATATATATATCTGAAGTCTGAGTAATTAAGTCAGTAGGGGTGTCTTAACACCTAGTGCCCTAAAGCCAACTGGTTTGGGAGCCACCGACCCAACACCCGTTACATAGATGGATGATATTGTATATAAAAAAAAATCAGAAACATTATTCCATTGCTACAAAAAGGTGTAAATTATGATAAAATTTTAGGACAAAAATATTACTCTCTTATCAACTGCACTTGAGACTATTATGGGCAAAAATGAGTTGAATAATATTTTGTTGGTTGTGTATATGGAGAATGGTAAATATAATCGGAGAATTTACTTATTCAGTAATTTAGAAAGAAAGAAAACAACTAGTGACTTGGAGTAGAAGTTTCACCTGATTAGTCACTAACTTCTTTATTCTATTTTCTCTTGTCTTTTTGCTTTTGTGTGCATTAGTTTCACTACATTTTTACTTTTGTAAAATGTTTTTGGGTGTCATTGATGTAAACCCTCACGAGACTACAACTCGTCCACTAGGGACACCTAGGGGTTTAAAGGTTTGTTGCATATGCTAAATGCAACTGTGATCCCTACGAAAGTGGCTTAGTTAAATTTTAAGGTTGTTTATGTATTTTATTTTATGTTTTGCTCGAGGACTAGCAAAATGTTAGTTTTTGGGGTGTGATGAGTGGTAAATGTATCACTATTTCCCACTCATCGCGACGCCTAACATGCGCCGCTCCATGCTAACGTGCGCCGGGTCCACATGTAATAATCTGAGAAGTTTGACTTTGCTAACGTGCGTCATGCCACGTATCACCATCACAGCCGATCTACTAACGTGCGCCCTGCCACGTATCATCATCCTATGGTGTCGACAATCACCATCACCACGTGTCAGCCATGTCATCGTCCACATCACCAGTTGACAGAGTCAACGTGCCATGTCACCACCACGTCATCATCAGCCAATCACAGCGTGCCACGTGTCATAATCCTACGGTACCGACAATCACTTTCGCCACCTGTCGCCACGTCAGTGCCACGTTAGCACAATTATTGAGTTAATCATCCACAATTCCCAGGTCAACAGATAAGAATCTGAGCCGATGATTCAGAGAGCGACACGTTAGCACGTCGCGACGCAAGAAGAAACTTGCGCGTCGCGACGCGTGGGGTTACCGAGGCCTATAAATTGAGCTCGAAATTTCAGTTTTAGATGTACCTTCCTCTCTGAATTCTCTGATGTAAAAAGAGAGTTTTCTATCTAGTTTATTTTAATTTCAGTTTTGTAATTAATTTTTATTACGTTCTATAATAGTAATAGTAATTTACTTTCTTTACTTTTAAAGTTTTTAACTATTCAACCATGAGGAGGTAACTCCCCCTGCTAGGGTGAAAAGTAATTCTTTTACTATTTCTATTTAGATTAATCTCCCTTAATTATAATATATTCACTATTTAAAACTTGACTTAATAAGGATACCGCTATATTGGTCGGTTGATAATTCATTTTAAACTGGTTTAAACCTGACTAAGCAAGGATACCACCAGATTGGTCGGTTGGTAATTTATCTTTCTTACCGCCTATATGGCAGGTTTATGGATAAATTTTGATACTGCCTATATGGCTGGTCGGACTTAATTTGACTTAATCAGGTTACTGCCTATATGGCTGGTTGGTAATATCATCACAAGTTAATATATTATATTAAGGGAGATATCTAAATTAGTAGTAGTAAAAGTAGATTCTTTTACCTTAGCATTTTATTTGATTGTAATTTTACTTTTCAGTATTTATTTTACCGCATTACTTTTCAGCATTGTAATTTATGTCTTTCATTTTTAAGTTTTTACTCGCCCTAATTATGTGTCATAACTAAGTTATTTATCTAGGGTTGTGATGAATTCTAATATCACCGGTTTGTAAGGGATTATTTTGTAGTTTGGGTAATTTAAAGGTTTACTTATTAAGTCTTAAGCTTAATGCGTCTTGTCAACTGGCCATTAATAATATTGATCTAGTAAATCTAAAATAAACTTGGCAAAGGAATTTCAGATTTCAGCCTTAGACTTAATAGCTCACGATCTTCCTTGAGGATAGATAACCCTTTAATAGATTTCCTTACAAGATAGACATATACCTGTCGGGCGGGGTAACCTTTATTGGAACTAAATCTTAATGAATCCAGGTAATTTGGTTGACATAGACATATGGTTCAATTAGGTTATACTTGGTATTTGCGTCTGACCATCGACAGAGGCTTTTGCATAATTTCGTGTTCCAGGTTAGTAAACCGATTTATTACACAAACATGAAATAACCACTTCATCTTTTAAAAGATATTAGAAAGATTCACAACCCTAGATAGTTTCCTAATATTGAATTTTCTTAAACCTACTTTGTGCAATTTTATTTACTTGTTTTTAAATTTAAAATCATCACCATTTCAAATCAATCAATCAATCTGTTAGATACTAGTAATCATTTGACCTCATAAAATTAATAGATTATGTATTAAGTCCTCGTGGGATTGATACTTTTTATACTACTTGAACGATACGTGCGCTTGCGTTATACGCGTGTGATTACGCACCGGTCAACATCAGACTGTTGGTTTATTCTAGGTCCCAAGATCATCAAACAAGCTTGATAAAGTGTGAAATACATATCAAAGAAGTTGCGGATACTTACATTGATCGGTTGTGCGACGCGGAAGCAACAAAACTCCAAAAACGCTCACTGGTTTTGGCGAACTGCAGTGCAGATTTTTGCTCACTGTTTTGACTTCGTTTTTGGTCCTTCGTCAAGCTCCAAGCTTCGTCGAATGGTTCCCGGCTCATGGGTGAGCTTCCCTATCACCTTCGCATGTCTCGTAAGTGGCTAGCACTTGTGATTTTGCCACAAAATCACACTCCAAGCTTCCCACACAGCTCACTGTTTTGTCAAAACAGTAAGCTTTTAACAGCCCCTTGGGCGTGAGTTTAGGAGAGAAAGAGAGAAAGAGAGATGTGTTGAATTGGTTGAAAAAATGGTATATATTTCCTTTATATATTTTCCAAAAATATATAAATGATTTACCAAATAATTTTACAAAAGTCAAATGGTGTAAAAAATAATTGATTTCAAAACTCAATTCATATACCAAATATTCCAACCACTCCACTAACTCACATCATGTCATATCACTCAATCAAATTGTCACATCACTCAAAGTGACATGATTTGACGCTTGATGTGATGCTAGATGCGACTAGCGATTTGACGCTTGATTTGATTTGCCGCACTCGAATTCGAAATACGAATGCGCTCGCAAATAATCTCGGGCTCGGGTTCGCTAATTCTAAATTAACGAATTTTCCGTCGCGTCGTAATTAAATGATTACGCCTAGCGAAGTCACTATTCACGTCGCTAACGAATTAATTCTAAATTAATTCGCTCGCCCGAATTAAAATCTAATTTAATTCCGCGTCGAAATCTAATTTCGTTTAATATATCAAATATATTAATTTCTCGATTAATTCCAAATTAATCGTTATCCTCTCTTTAATTGATATTTTATCCCAGATAAAATATCTCTGCAATTAATCCCAGATTAATTTTCTCTCTCTTCTAATTAATCCCAGATTAATTTAGAGTGCGAGTTATACGTCATCGGTGAATCTTTGGGAAGCGACCCATGAGATCCCCGGATATGTTGGCAGTAAATACGGTCGTCGGAGTATCCGAACACGTACGTACCAAGTACCACGTCCTACCGATTACAAGACAAGGTTAGCTTCTAGCAAAACGCCATGCCTACCCAATTCTCCAGAAATATTCTTACAGGAATATATAAGGACCTATATCAAGCGTAGTATACCAAGTATCGTGCATATCGGCCCAGTATCGGATAGTCACGTGCTAGGCCTGGGGCTGGATAAGTGTCTGCCCCGAACGAAGCACATGTCGGATGTCTGGTAACTAGTCTCTATAATCGGATATACATGACTTTGTCATAATATCCCGATGGCTGCAGCACCTCAGAGTACTAATACCGTATCCTGCGTGACATCATCTCCACTATGACTGGAGTGATACTTCCGTCTTGACATCACACCCAATACTCTACGATTCTCAATATACTCAGCTTCGGCGTCCACAGAACCGGTTAGAGTCCTAGACGACCTCAACTAAAGTATATTGATTGTCGTAAGCATTAGCGGTGCAAGTCTCAGGTTAAAACCAAATACACCTACCCTGATGTCGGATTCCCATAGACACATAGTCATAATACCAATGGGATTCCGAGGGGTCTATCCAGAGCGAAGCTATTTCCCGTACCATCGGTGAAACACAACCTCCTATCGCACTTGCATGAGTATCCAATACCCAAATATATGAGAACTATGCTGTTGTGCCCTCACAACGCGCACAAGTGCAATACTAGCCTATTCCGCATTATCGATGTCCAGTCTCGATAATACTACGACTAGGGATATTTAATGATTAATCCTTCATGGATTGATACTGTCTCATATCATCTCAATCCAGGAACTAATCATATGGACCTCTCTTCATTTATATATCTAAGGTGATCTAATCACAAATGATGAGAGTGCAATTTCCTTGTCACATAGTTAATTTGTACAACATCACTATGATCTGTACAAATAGTGACGCTATGGGTCATATTATCCAACAATCTCCCACTTGGCACATAACCAGTCACTCAAGTGTCGTACACCCGAACTATGTACGGTTCGCTCAAATTGCTGAGAAAAGGTTTTCGTCAGCGGATTTCCATGATTATCGTCTGACGCGATTTATACGATCATCACATTACCACGATGTATGATCCGAATGAATCAGATGAATATAGAAGTATATATCTGGATCGTCGATGAGACCTTTATTCCTTAGCCTTGTGCTGACGCCTAGCTCAGCTGCTAACAGAACTATATCTAATCTAATTAGATTATTATCGACCCAAATGGCTTCTATTGCTGCCTCAGCTGCAGCAATAATCCGCATTTGTTGTTTATTTGGCAACATAATCTTGCTCGGAAGATTTCCAACTCACTGTTCCATTATTCTAACTTTATAGCACCACAGTATATTAACTGTTTGGAAACTTGCAGCAGTGATTCCAGTCACTTCAAGTTCTCCTTCTCCATAGTTTTAGACAGCGTCTTTAGTTCTCTAAGATACTAATAGATGTCCTTAACTTCAATCTAGTGACTATCACTTGGATTGTCCTGATTGTGACTCCATATGCTCAAAGCGTATGAGACACCATATCAAGTACATTTTAAATGTGTTGGTTTCTATAATATGTCCAAGGAAAGATTAAGCATATAAGAAATACAACAAAGAATATATATAAACATGAAGTATGGCGGAATCATACTTACAATGCTATGTTGATGAAGAAAAATCAAACCAAATGGAAGCTCCAAGGTTGGGATGATTCGGCCAAGGAAGACAAGAAGTAGGAAGCTCCAAGCTTTGTGTATTCCTTGCTCTATGATGGTTTCCCTATCACCTCTTTTGATCCCTTGATGGTGCTAGCCTTGCATGTGAGAAGATGTTCCAAACAACAAGCCTTTCTTCAAACTTTTGGCAACCAAAATTGAAGAAGATGAAGACCAAAACTGCATGCAGTTTTCGGTC